>JAJIBD010028978.1:0-12489 GCA_021461705.1 Cryptotis parvus
CATAGCCTGTGATTTTAATGCCAAGATAGGACCAAGAAGATCGATCGAAGATCTCCACATTGGGATGAATAGGATGAGAGACTATCTGAGTTCATCATGTCCACCAAGACCATTCATGGGACTCACAGTTCAGAAGGCTGAATCGAAACATTGGACATGGCAATCCCCTGGTGGACAGTTCCACAATGAAATTGACCACATCATCTTCAATCGACAGTTTTGCCTGACCGATGTCCCAAAATTCCAATCAGGATCGAACCACAGTCTCCTTTGTGCAAAATTCTACTTCACGCAACGGGGAGAAAGGGCTACAAAGTTTAAGAAGAGAACTCCCAGAATGACCACCAACTGGGAACTCTTTGGCACCATTGCGGCAACATGGTAAGATACCATCATTGATGACATCGATGAAGAATACAATTGACTTGTTCAGCACCTCCATGATTGTGCGAAGAATGCTGAGAGAGAAAAAGCCACAAACGGACGCCTGTCTTCAAAACTCTCGAGCTCATTCGCCAATGTGGCAAGGCATAAGCCTCAGGCCGACCAAATGCTAACATCCAAGCTTGCAAAAGAAGTGCAGAGAAGTGATAAAGAAAGACCTCAAAGAGAGAAGAGCAGAAGTACTGGAAGATGCAGCTGACTCCAGGAAAAGCATTCACAATGCCCGCCTGTCCTTCACCAACTATAAGACCAAGATGACTGCCCCCTCTGACGTCCTGATGGATCTCCACATCTTCCAGAAAGGCAATGGAAAAGATTATCCATGACTTCTACTCAGATTTCTTTGATAGCCACGTCCACCTGCCCACATACCAAATTCTGCAGGATGGATATGTCGTTCCCAATGTTCTCCCTTCTGAAATCCGACATGCCATTGAGTTGGTTGTCAGGGAGTGCCACCGGGGTCCCCTGACAGTGCCGGGAAGCGAAGTTCCCTTCTACCTCCGGCCGGCGGGAATGGATGAAGACTCAGGAATCCAATGCAGTCTTAAAAGGGCTTTATTATCACAGGTTCCAATATACAATCCAAGAGCAGGGAAAACCTCCAGACTCTGGATTCCCAGCTAGGCCCCAGCCAGGTGTAGGCCAAGATGGCTGCCACCACGTGTTGAGGCCCAACAGAAAATGGAGAGGACAGAGAAGCAAAACACCAAGGGAAGCCAAAATGGCAAAAAGGGGAAAAAAAAGGAGAGCTTCTTTCTTCTTGCAGATTATTTTATAGCTAGAAATCCGCCCAAAACTCCCCAGCCCAGCCTATTCTGGGCTGGGCTATCTAGAGATGAAAACAGGAAAATAGCTCTATAGAAATGTAGCAACTTCAGGAGAACTTCTGGCTGTTTACAAGGACCCAGAGCTAATTAAAAGCCTCCTAGCAGAGCTGGGAGAAGCTATAAGCTAAATGTAACTTCCCCTGGCAGTAAGGATCAAATGCCCTCAGGTAATTTCTCCCAACACCTCATCTAATGTCTTGAGCCAAGATCTGCCTGGAATTGCCTTTTATAGGGTAGAGAAGGGGGTTTCTGAGATGGCATGTCTCTGTACCAAAGACTAATACTAATGCCAGTTAAATATTTCTCCAAGCCTTCACAAGAGTCTCGTCTACTTGACGGTAGTTTTGTATTTTAGTTGCCTCTGAGTTATCAGGGAGCCATGCTTGCTTGCTTGGAGGCAAACAGCATTTCTCTCTGGTCTAATTACTTAGAGATCCAACGTGGCCAGGCAAATATGCTGGTAAGATCTAGCTAGTCCCATGATGATTGTGGTAGCATGAGAGAATATTTATACCAGCCAGTACAGAATACATGGTCAGATAAGACTGCCACATTCAGACTACCCCCTATCTATGAAGTGACCTGCAGGAGGCAATCCAGGGCAGATGCAAAGGCCTAGGCTTTTAGGTGTCCTGCAACAGTTGGTAAAGAAGGGAACAGCACTAGGCCCAGACAAAGTCAGACCCGAACACCTGAAGAATCTGCCATTGGTACTCATCAATACACTGTCCCGGCTCTTCACACGCTACCTGTCTGAATTCAAGGTGCCCTCCCAATGGAAAACCAGCAGGATAGTTCTACTGTTCAAGAAGGGAGACATCCACGACATTGGCAACTATCGCCCCATCTTCCTGTTGTCCGTCATCTACAAGCTGTTTACACGAGTCATCCTGAACAGGATTGGTAGAACATTAGATGAAGGACAACCATGCAAGCTGGCTTCTGAAAAGGATTCAGCACAATTGACTATATATATATATATATATATATATATATATATATATATATATATATGTGCATATATATGTATATAAAATAAAAACATATATATGTATATAAAATAAAAATATTTATTTTATATATATGTATATAAAATAAAAAAAAGCAGGCTGCTACTTGCTCTCCCTGTGCCCAGCCGCTCATAAGGCTCCCGGGAGGCATGGTGGGTTCTAGCCCTGGCCTGCCACCCCAGCAGAGCCTCACAACAAGCCAGACGACCCCCAATTCCATGGGGGCTGCCGTTTTCCACATCCGGATTTCTTTCTCGTCAGAACTCCACCCAGCAGACCAGACTATCACAGCCCAGATCATTGACACCCACCCTGCAGCAGTTTTTTTTCAATCCAGCCCAGGTATGCTGAACCAGAGACTCTCAGGCATGGGGCAGAGCTGCTCCTTGCTCTCCCTGTGCCCAGCTGCTCATGAGATGCCCAGGAGGCATGGCGGGTTCTAGCCCTGGCCTGCCACCCCAGCAGAGCCTCACAACAAGCCAGACGACACCCCCTGACTCCATGGGGGCTGCCGTTTTCCACATCTGGACTTCTTTCTCGTCACAACTCCACTCAGCAGACCAGACCACTAGCGGCCACGCAGTTCATCAATAATTGCTTTATTTAGAGGTGACTACAAGAGTATGCCACCCGCACGGCAAGCCTGGCAAGCTGCTCGTGTCGTATTTGATAAGCCAAATACCAGTAACATTTATATTAGGTCATTCCCATGACCTAATATAATGGCTTGAGGCTCTTTATGTTCCTGGAGCAAGCGGATGCCTTTGGGTTCTAGCATGAGACAGGACATATGGAGATATTACTGGTGCCTGCTCTAGCAAATAGATGATCAATGGGAAGATAGTGATAGTGATAGTGATAGTGATAAAATAAAAACAAGAAAAGAACCCTTGATGAAGCCTGGTTTAAACCAGATGAGAAAGACACAACCTACACATGTTCCCTTATCTGTGCTCCAGAAATAACATACATGGTTGAATAAACAAATGAGCAGATCAATACTGGTGAACTCCAAGACCACTTAGTGGTTTCCACAAGGAAAGAGAAAAACAGGCGAGGGCGGTGGTAAGCAGGAACAAGGAGGGCAACATTTTGATGAAGATGAAGGAGGGGGTATCATTCTGCAGTGCTTGGAGACCATGCAGGGCTGATGAACCAGAGACTCACACATGCAATGCAAGTGCTCTCCCACTAAGCTGCTTCCCAATGCCCAAAAAGGAGCGGTGGTGAATTCAGTGGTAAATTCAGAGTTGTAAATGCCTGCTGATTGCTAGTGGTGCCCCTCTGAGACTATACACCCTCTAGGACAATGTCACCTCGATTTCTTAATCCTCAGTAGGCTGGAGTATATAATTTTAATCATAATGAAACGTTTTCTGGTGTCCTCTACCACCAATCCCCATGTATAGTTCTCCAATGTTCTCAAAAATATCTTTTATGGGTTTTGGTTTTGGTTTTTGCTTTGTTTGTTGTTGTTTATTTGGGGGTCACATTCAGTGATGCTGAGGCCTTACTCCTGACTCTGCACTCAGGGATCACTCCTGGCAGGCTTAGGAAACCAATCGGGATGCCGGGAATCAAACCCAGGTCAACCGTGTGCAAGGTAAGCTCATACCCACTGGACTACCTCTTTCATGTTTTCTTTTTATATTTTCAATTCAGGATCCAAGCAAAGACCTCACAATGAAATTTGGTGGTTGCCTCTTCCAGTAGGTCCTTTCGTCATGTGTTCTCTCTTGCCCTAGAGCACCGTTTTGTTGGAATCTGATGCATATTGTTGGAGAAACTGCATGTTGATCTTATGACACCCTGCATTTTGTTGGGGGTTCTGTTTGCCTGCTTTTTTTTTTTTTTTTTTTTTTTGGGGGTCACACCCGGCAATGCTCAGGGATTACTCCTGGCTCTGTGCTCAGGAATTACTCCTGGCAGTGCTCGGGGGGGACCATAGGGGATGCCGGGGATCGAACCCGGGTCAGCCACATGCAAGACAAACGCCCTACCGCCATGCTATCACTCTGGCCCCATTTGCCTGCTTGGTTTGGGAGCAAATACACCCAGAAGTACTGGGTGTACCCAGGCTTGATCTCCAGTATCCCATATGGTCCCCTAAGCACCACCAGAAGTAATTCCTGAGTGCAGAGCCAGGAGTAATCCTTGAGTATCAATGGATGTGACCCAAAAAAACAACAAAAATTACAAATTTTTATTGTAGCTTAGGTAACATGGATACCATACTGCTAACGCTCATGGTCTGAAGGACGGTTATTGAACCTTCACCATCTTCAAAGCAACACAGACCCTCTGCCACTGTCCTGTCGCCTCCAGCCCCCTCCCTTCTCCAGCCCATCCCCACTCTGCCTGGTAACCTCAGGTCCATAATCCAAGACCAAGCCTAAAAATTTCCATCTTTTCTTTTCTTTTTTTTTTTCTTTTTTGTCACACCCGGCAATGCTCAGGGGTTTCTCCCTGGCTCTACACTCAGGAATTACTCCCTGGCGGTGCTCGGGGGACCATATGGGATGCTGGGGATAGAACCTGGGCCGGAATGGGCCGGCCCTCTGCAAGGCAAATGCCCTACCTGCTGGGCTACCACCCGGCCCCTATTTCCATCTTTTCTTATGGAGACATAGTATCCTGGAGTACCTATAAGCCCTATTTCTGTGCCTAGAGATGCCATTGACAACATGCATTTGGTTTTGCTTTTCTTTTTTTTTTTTGCCTTTTTTTGGGGGTCACATCTGGCAATGCTCAGGGGTTACTCCTGGCTCTTCACTCAGGAATTACTCCTGGCAGTGCTTGGGGGACCATATGGGGATGCTGGGGATCGAACCCGGTCGGCTGCATGCAAGGCAAACTCCCTACCTGCTGTGCTATTGCTCCAGCCCCTGGTTTCGCTTTTCAATTTTGTGTCACACCAGTGATTCTCCAGAAATACCTCATAAAATGGTACCCCCGCCCATTTTTCCTATTCTCAAATGGAGTCTGACTTCTTCGCTTGTTCTCAGGCTGAGCCCCGACGCTAAAGGTGGTATCACTGTATCACTGTCTTCCCGTTCATCATCGATTTGCTCAAGCGGGCCCCAGTAACATCTCCATATGTCCTGTCTCATGCTAGTAGAGCCCAAGGGCATCTGCTTGCTCCAGGAACATAAAGAGCCTCAATCCATTCGGAATGAGGTCTATAATTGTTACTGGTATTTGGCATATCAAATACAACATGGTGGGGCCGGAGCGATAGCCCAGCGGGTAGGGCGTTTGCACGCAGCCGCCTGTGCCGGCCTGGGTTCGACCCCGGCATCCCACATGGTCCCCCAGCACCGCCAGGAGTAATTCCTGAGTGCAGAGCCAGGAGTAGCTCCTGAGCGCCGCCGGTGTGACCCAAAAAAAAAAAAAAAAAAAAAATACAACACGGGTAGCTTGCCAGGCTCTGCTGTGCGGGGGCATACTCTTGTAGTCATCTCTAAATCCAGCATTTATTGATGAACCGCCCTGCTGGAAGCCGCCGCAAGCCGGGCTGTGATAGGCTGGTCTGCTGGGTGGAGTTCTGATGAGGGGGAAGTCCGGATGTGGAAAATGGCAGCCCTCATGGAGTGGGGGTCGTCTGGCCTGTTGCAAGGCTCTGCTGGGGTGGCGGGCCAGGGCTAGAACCCGCCATCCCCTCCCCGGCGCCTCGTGAGTGGCTGGGCATAGGGAGAGCCAGTAGCAGCTCTGCCCCCATGTCTGTGAGTCTCTTAAAGGTGGTGCAGGTGATAAAAGCCTGAGAGACTTAGCAAGGAGAGAAGCATTGAGAGCCAGGGAAGCCTGGGCGAGATCACAGTCCTGGGACTAAGCAAAGCACGAGGGGGCTTCCCAGGGCCCACCTGCAGGTCTTAGAAGTAGTTTGCTTTTGTGGGATCACCTTAGACTCATGTTTGGAGGCTAAAGGAACCAGAGACCCCTAAGGGGAGGAGCTGAACAAGAAGAGAGCAAAGACACAAATTCAGGATAGCTGGAAGCCTGCTGTGTCCATGTGGGCAGCCAGCCAACCAGTGGGGGCGGCCAGCATGAGGACACGGAGAAAGAGAAGGCTGCAGGGGCTGGGTGTTTATCTGCATTCGGCCGACCTGGGTTCCATTCCTGGCATCCCATATGGTCCCCCAGCACCACCAGGAATAATTCCTGAGTGCAGAGCCAGGAGTGTCCTCTGAGCATCTTGGGGGTGGAGTGGGCACAAAAAAGAAAAAAAAAAAAAAAAAAGGAGTCAGAGACTCTGTCACAAGGGGGAGAGCTGGCACTCAGCCTCCCCCTAGCTCAGCTGACCATGAAGCTCCCAGGAGGAAAGATGGGCTTTTGGGAGGGGGGCACATCACCCTCTGGGGGGGCCTCGGAAGCAACCCGATGAGACTCACCCACCACAATAGAGGCCATTTTCGTTGTCCGGACGCCCGCACATCAAAGCCTGCCCAGGAGAGACGCTGATCACAAGACCAGATTAACAGAGTAGCCGAGTTTCGAGCCCAGGTAGATGGCTCCCAGAAGCGGAAGTCACCAGGCATTCATCAGATGGAGCTGGGGCCACCCCCTTCCCTCTCTATCTTGTCCCGGAGGCCCAGTGGCCCCGCCCCAAGAACTGCCCCAGGGCGACCCGCCATATCAGGCAGAGACTTGGTCTCATGGGGAGAGCTGGCACTCAGCTCTCGCCTAGCTCAGCTGACCATGAGGCTCCACAAGTGGCTGCGCAGTCCATCAAACTAGTGGAACCAATCATGTCCTAAGTATACTACATTCCACTATGTGTGGGAAAGAGAGGTGGGAGGAAGAGTAGAGAGAGAGAAAGGATATGCAGAACCTACCATGGAGGTTGGCTGGGGAGGGGGAGGGAGTGGGGACATTGATGACGGGAGATGTGCACGGGTGGAGGGATGGGTGTTGGAATACCATAGAAACAAAACTCAAACATGAACATCTCGGAATTGTATATCTAAAGGTGGTATAATAAAACAATAATTAAAAACAAAGGAAAAGGAGAGCATAACCTTTTTTTAGGGAGTGGGAATGGGTCACATCCAGCGGTGCTCAGGGGTTACTCCTGGCTTTGCACTCAGGAATTACTCTTGATGGTGCTTGGGGAGACCATAGGGGATGTCCGGGATCAAACCTGGTTGGGGGTGTGCAATGCAAACCCCTTGGCCACTGTACTATCAGCCTAGCCCCCAAACTGTGACTTTTTTTTTCTGCTTTTTTGGGTCACACCGGGCAATGCTCAGGGGGTTACTCCTGGCTCTGCACTCAGGAATTACTCCTGGCGGTGCTCCAGGGGACCATATGGGATGCCGGGGATCGAACCCGGGCTGGCACAGGCCGGCCGTGCAAGGCAAACGCCCTACTCGCTGGACTATTGCTCCGCCCCCAAAACTGTGACTTTCTAAGCCATTTCAGGTGTTTGTGTCTCCACCCCATGAGGTCATCATGGAAGCTCTATTTTTTTTTTTTTTTTTTTTTGGTCACACCAGGCAATGCTCAGGGGTTTCTCCTGGCTCTGCACTCAGGTATTACTCCTGGCGGTGCTCGGGGACCATATGGTATGCTGGGGATCGAGCCCAGGCCAGCATGGGCCGGCCGCGTGCAAAGCAAATGCCTTACCAGCTGGACTATCTCTCCGGCCCTCTTTTCTCTTGTCTAACATGCTTCCTGACTTTATTAGGAGAAGCAAACCCATGGCCTAACATTTGGTCTAGATGGATAATGGAAATGGTTTGGGCATATTCTGTCTCTGGCGGAATTAGGAAACTGCAACTCTTGTCTCCTAAATGGATTCTTTGCTCCCAGGGCAGAAGGAGCTGATATTTAGGTAACTCTGTTTCTGTCCTCCTGACAGCCTATTGTTAAATGCAACAATTAAAAGCTGCTGGCAGTGAGACAGACAGGCTGGGCTGGTATTCGGTGCTGAGCTGAGAGGATGGTTCTCAATTAATGGGCAAACATTGCACAATTGTCCCTTTCATGTCCAGAGTGCTGAAACATAATTCACAATCAAAGGGCATTGTACGCACAAAAGCACTCACCAGCCACCGCCAATTCCTTACCCCTCAAAAAAAAAAAAAAAAAAAATAGTCCGTTGTCTGAGAAAGTCATAAATGTGAGTCTTTAATTTGCAGCTATCACCTAGGTAAGAGATTAAGATTTGGGAGATTCCATGGGCATTGGGAATAAAAACTCCTACAGGGACTCATTATGAAGGAAAAAATGGTGGGCAGAGAAAAGGAAAATAAAATAATTTTAAAAAGGAATGATAGTACATTGGGGAGGGTGGTTTCCTTGCACACAGCCAACCTGGATTCGGTCCCCGGCATCCCATATGGTTCCCCAAAAACCACCAGGAGTGATTCCTGAGTGCCGAAGAGTACCCCTGAGCATCACTGGATATGATCCAAAAAGCAAAAAAATAAAAACCCTAGTGGGGTCTGTAGAATGACGTTTGGCGGGAAAGTAGAAAATTCATTTTCTTCACCTTCCCTGCATCCATCCCCTAATCAGGGGGTCAACCTGGGCCAGGAGGGAGGAATAGTGTACATCAGAGGGGTCGGGTCTTTGTATTCAGCCTGGAAACTGGAAGGCCCAGGCGCATGCTCTATGGATGAGCTCACTTGCCCTGACCCTGTGGCTGCCCAGGTTTGAGAAGCTGAGACAGCAAAGACCGGAGAGCGCGGGGTGGATGCCCCGGAACACTCAGCCCGGGATCCAGCTACTGACAGGTGGCAGGTGTGGGAGACTCCGGGGCTGATTGCTGGGAGAGTCTCATGAGCTGGCAGGGAACTGGGGACGGATCCAGAGGGCTCAGCTGCGCCAGCTGCTGCCCTGTGGCTGAACACAGGCAAGACAGCATGAGGGATCTCAACAGCCCCAAAGCTCCGAGCCATGCGCTCGCCCATCCAGCAGCAAAAGCAAGCTTGGCCGTTAGGCTCTGAATCCCCAGACCAAAGCATCTCTTCTTCTGTTACCCAGGTTCTGACTTCAAGGACCCATCTCCACCAGCCTTTCAACTAACACTAAAAGAAAGGTTGTGTGTAATTTCTTATACAAGGGCTTAATACTTCCAGGTGAGATTGAAACAAACCACTAACTTTTTACTAAGAAAACATTTCTTAATCATTTTAGGAAGTTACCTATAACAAGTAATATGAAATAAACAATTGACGGTCTGCTATAGGGTCAGGTTTAAGTGGTGGGAAAGTTGAAATAATGGTGAAGGGACAGAGGTTGAATACTGAATGACTGTAACAAATTAACAAGTACACCTTAGTTAAAAATTGAGTAGAGGGACCAGAGCCGATAGCCCAGCGGGTAGGGTGTTTGCCTTGCAGGCAGCCGGCCTGTGCCGGCCCGGGTTCGATCCCCAGTATCCCATATGGTCCCCTGAGCACCGCCAGGAGTAATTCCTGAGTGCAGAGCCAGGGAGTAACCCCTGAGTGTCGCTGGGTGTGACCCAAAAAAAAAAAAAAAAAAGAGTAGAAACCCACGAAGTTCAATACATGAAAGCAATAAAACAGATGGCCCAATTTGCATGTAACACTCAGAACAGTTCCATGAAAAGGCCATGAACGCCAACACCATTACGGATATATGTTCAGCAACACCATTAAAAGATATATGTTGCAATAAGCAATATAAAGTAGGTTAATCAGTGCCTGCAAGGAAGCAGTTTTGGGGGGGTGGTGGAAACTAGAGTATTTGGTGGTGGTAAGGGGCCTATTAGTCCATTAGTGGTGGGTCTGGTGTTGGAATATTAAATACCTACTTGAAACAAGTGTTTAAATAAAGTTAATAAAAAATCAAAGAGAGGGGCCGGAGCGATAGCCCAGCAGGTAGGGCGTTTGCCTTTCTTTCACGCGGCCGGCCTGTACCTGCCTGGGTTCGATCCCCGGCATCCCATATGGTCCCCGAGCACTGCCAGGAGTAATTCCTGAGTGCAGAGCCAGGGAGTAACCCCTGAGCATTGCCGGGTATGACCCAAAAAGCAAAAAAAAAAAAAAAAAAAAAATCAAGAGAGATAGCCAGAGAGATAGCACAGTGGGTAGAGCATTTCCCTTGCAAGCAGCTGACCAGGGTTTAATCCCTGGCATCCGATATGGTCCCCGAGCACCGCCAGGAGTAATTCTTGAGGGGAGAGCCAGGATTAATCCCTGAACATTGCAAGGTGTGACCCAAATACAAAAAAAAATAAAAAAATAAATAAATAAATAAAGGTTAAGAAAGACAGTGAATGTCAGGGCAGTGCTATGTGCTGGGGATATGGAGTAAAGAGACAATCACTTCTCAAGAGTAATGACTCTAGCTATGAATTACCAACAAAAGAGTGGGGTACAGTAGAAGCAGGGTAAAATAGAGGCCAGGAACAGTCACCAGATCCCAGTGGATCTGAGCTAAAGTCAAAAAGTGTGTCTTGAGGTGCCAGAGAGATAGTACAGTGGGTAAGGCATTTGCTTTGCACACGGCGGACCCGGTACAATCCCTGGTATCCCATAGGGTCCAACAACAAGCCAGGAGTGCTCCCTGAGTACAGAGCCAGGAGTGAGTCCTGAGTATCACTGATGTGATCCCCAAACAAACGATAACAAAAAAGAGTGTGTCTTGGAACACACACGCCACGTTAAATACTGTCTAATATGACACCTACTGGGGTTTCCTCTCTTGCAGTCCAGTCTCTTACCAGACCTCATGTTGGCAAAAACACCCCTTCTCCCCCTCTCCCCTGTGGCCTTTAAGGTCTAGTCATCACTCAACACTGTGGTTCCACTTTGAGTATGTTCTCTGCGTTTGTGGACAGGGGGAAATAGTTATTACCCGGAATCTCACGGGCTTCACTTCTGACACTGACACAGTCTCCTCCCTCCCTTCCATTTTCCAGGTCTGGACTCAGACCACTTACCAGCTCCCTCTGTGTTGGAGGACAGGTTTAGCTATTCTGGGAGTTTTGTTGTTTTGTCCACTCCCAGCTTAATCTACTTAAGTCAAGGTTCATTCTAATGAGACCTCTCTTCTATGTAAACACTGCTAGAAGGTGTGGCACTTACAGAAGTCACCTTGATTGAATAACTTCTGACTTATACATCTACTAAGACTTCTATGTTTTCTAGATTGGGCACAGCTCCTCTCTATACCCACTGCACCCAGCGTGGGACAGTTAGAATTTACCAGGAGACTACCACCCTGGCTACGCTGAGACTATAGGAAGACTATAGGAAGGATCATACTAGTTTGCTCTAGCAGGCGAGTGTGACCCTTTCAGTACATGAGAACAAGATACTCAGAATCACCCTGGTGCAGATAATAATAAGAAGGACCTTGTGGGTACCATCTAGATTACATGAAGCTCATGAAGTTAAGATGTATTACTTTATATCAGCCCTCTCTCTCCAGTGTTTTACATAAGAGATAATCTTGGTAGAAAGGATTAGATCTTGGCTAACCTTTGTTTATACCTGCAATAGGGTGTGGCACTACACTCTGTTTAGAGTTCTTTGTTGACATGCCCCTCCCGATTGGATTACTTTGGTGTATATAGGGGCTGACTTGAGGCCCCTTCACTTTTACCTTTTGGTCCTTTTAGCTTTTGGCTTTTGGCTCCTCGGCCTTTTGCTTTTGGTTTTTGGCCTTTTGCTCCTTCTTCTGGGTAGGACTCAGCTCTGGTGAGATCCTCTCTCTTTGGTGGGAGACTTAGGCTCTTTTGTATGGTCTTAAGTTCAGACCAGAGCTAAAGTTTGTTCATTATATTGGAGTGCTGTGGAAGAGCTTTTGTACCATTAAAAGCCATTTTTTGGAACTGCACCGGACTCGTGAGTTTTCATCTGTACTCCCGCGCCCTCGGAGGTAGAAGAGAACCTGCCTTGACACTGTCGGGGACCCCGGCGGCGTTCTCCGACACGCCTGCAGCCACAATGGGAAGGGAAACTCACCAGGACTTATGCCTGGTGTCTGGTTTGTTCACTGGCACTTATTATCTCCTCTAACACCCAGCACATTCGACCACACTCTTAGAAACACTGAGATGAAACAGCAGATACGGGAGACATCACCCCAAATATTATACAGTGGAAAAGAACCCAGACATTATACCTGGTACTAGATGTGAAGGGTCACGGGACATTGAGGTCATGGAAAGGAGACGAGTTTAGGGGTGAACAAGATGAGGCCGGGCATGCTGACAGTGGTGTGATATTGGATGG
>JAJIBD010028980.1:0-17490 GCA_021461705.1 Cryptotis parvus
CTCACTTGAAAAGTCTGATGCTCAGGACATGGGAGGGGGCTCATATGTATTAGCACTAAAATACAGTTGGGGTTTTTTTCCTCTACTCTTTATCATTTTTCATACCACATGATTTTATGTGTTTGTATTGTTATCTCCTAATCTGAGGAGATGCACACACAACTAGCCGTATTTGAAAGAATTTGGCTTATAGTTCAGTTGGAATGTGGCTATTTTCCATAAAAATGACTATTCTCAATATAGTACCAAACATATAATTTTTTAAAGAATTTTATTATACAACCGTGATATATACAATTACAAAGATATACAATTACAAAGTTCATATTTGGGTTTTGGTCACACAGTGTTCCAGCACCCGTCCCTCCACCAGTGCCCATCTCCCACCACCAACGTCCCCCTGGTTCCCGTCTCTCTCCTCCCCCCAGCCTTCCTCCATGGCAGGTTCTTTATTTCTTTCCCTTTCTGTCTATCTCATTCTCTTTTCCTTCCCTTCCAGACTATGGATTACAGAACATACATTAAAGGGTTGTCATGTGTATCTTTTTGCCTGTATTCAATGTTCAGTTCTAGGTTGGTATTAGTACTGTCCATAATTGTTAGCACACTGTTTCATTTTCTGTCTCACCTAGCCTCTGACACCCACTCGTTTGTGATAATTTCCACCTTTGACAAGATCTCCCTAATACATGTTTCAATTGACCTTGGATATTGGTATCATAATATGCACATATATATTTATGTTATGCAAATAAATGCAGTCATTCTGTATCTGTCTCTCTCCTCCTGGCTAATTTCACTCAAATGATCTTCTCCATGTCCATGCATTTATAGGCAAATTTCATAACTTCATTTTTCCTAACAGCTGCGTAGTATTCCATTGTGTAGATGTACCAAAGCTTCTTTATCCAGTCATTGATTCTCGGGCACTCTGGTTGTTTCCAGATTCTGGCTATTGTGAACAATGCTGCTATGAACATAAAAGTGTGGATGGTATTTCCGCTGTGTGTTTTTGGCTTCCCAGGGCATATTCCCAAGAGTGGTATGCTGGGTCAAATGGGAGCTCAATTTCTAGTCTCTGGAGAAATGTCCATATTGTTTCAAAAAAGTCTGTACCAGTGGACATTACCACCAACAATGGATGAGGGTCCCCCTTTTCCCCACACCCACACCAGCATTTGTTGTTCTTGCTCTTTTGAATATGTGCCAGCCTCTGTGGTGTAAAATGATATCTCATTGTTGTTTTGATTTGCATCTCTCTGATGATTAGTGATGATGAGCATTTTTTCATATGGTTTTTGGCCATTCGAATTTCTTCATTGTTGAAGCTTCTGTTCATTTCTTCTCCCCATTTTTGATTAGGTTGTTTGTTTTCTTCTTGTAAAGTTCTACCAGTGCCTGATATATCCTGGATATTAACCCCTTGTCAGATGCATATTGGGTGAATATTATTTCCCATTCTGTGGACTATCTTTGTATCTTAGTCACTGTTTCTTTTGAGGTGCAGAAGCTCTTTAGTTTCATGTAGCCCCATATGTTTATCTTTTCTTCTAGTTGCTTTGTTAGTGATGTTTCACCTTTGAAGATGCCTTTAGCTTCAATGTCGTGGAGGGTTTTTCCTATATTTTCTTCAATGTACTTTATGGATTCCAGTCTGATATTGAGAACTTTGATCCATTTTGATCTGATATTTGTGCCTGGTGTTAGAAGAGGTCCAAATTCATTTTTTACATGTCGCTGCCCAGTTTTCCCAACACCACTTGTTGAAGAGGCTTTCCTTACTCCAGTTTGGACTCTTTGCACCTTTATCAAAGATTAAACCAAGCATATAATGTTTTGCCTTTTCTACCTAGTACAGCATTTTTGCCTTTGCTTAGACTTAAAGTTTAGCCTTCAACAAAGTTCCTAGGATAATCATTTTTCTTCACTGAAAAGCTCTACAGTATTATTGAATTTCTCTTCATAGAAGAATTCCAGGGAAAGGTTAAGGTCATTCAGTGGTGGATGTGGCTACATAAGCAGGATTTATGCATCTTGTAAGTGAGGAAAAACATTCTCTTCATACCACTGATAAACAAACATCTCTGAATATGCATCTGAATTCCTATCCTGCAGTGGTCATCCGGATAAACACATACTTGAATCTAAAAAGGGAGGTGGGTTTTTCTTGGTCTCAACAGTTTATGCTAGAGAAAGAAACCATGAGTTTCAAAATATTGCTACAAATTATAGAAGTCTACTTCAAGTCATATTCTAAGAATCAGGAGATAGGGCCAGAGAAATAGTACAGTGTTTCCCCCACCCCAGGAAATAAAAAGAATCTGAAACATCTTAGACAATTGTAGGGCAAAAGTGGAAAGCCATCAGGAAGCAAGACAGTCATTCTTTTTACTTCTCCTGCCTCTCAGTACATCTACTTCAATCTTTACTTGCAGTTGCACTCTTCAGCATTATCATACTGTATATTTAAAAGATCTTTAAAAAAGCAGAAATAAACAAATGGAACTATGTCAAAAAGCTTCTGCACAATGAAAGAAAGTATACCCAAAGTAAAAAGATACCTTACAGAATAGGTATCATATATCAGACAAGGGGCTAAACCCAAGATGTATAAAGCTTATATTTGCATCAGAACAAAAGTACAGCAGTTAAGGTACTTGCCTTGTATGCAGCCAACTATAGTTCGATCCCCACCACATATGTGCACCTCAGCACCACCAGGTGTGACCTATGAATACAGAGCTAGAAGTAGGCCTGAGCAGCATCAGGTATAGCCGCAACCCCTCCCCTCCATCCAGAAAGAAAAAACAGAAAAATAGACAACCCCATATAACTTGCCAGAAGAGATTAAAGAGACACATCCTCAGACATGACACATGGGCAGCCAGTAGGTATATGAAAAAGTATTTAGCATCAGTGAAATGCAAATTAAAATGATGGTAAGATAATGGCTTATATCCAGAAGGCTAGAAGCAACCTGAATTGGTGTGAATGTGGTGAAAAAAAAGTCTTCATTCACTATTAAATGTCATTTGGTTTCGCCTCTATGGAAAACAGAATAGAGATCTGTCAAAATTTAAGTGGAGTTTCTATATGAGCCATAGAGTTCATATTTTTGCCATCTACTGCAAAGACACAGAAACATTAACTGGAAAAGATAATGTGCACAGCTATGTTCATTGCAGCACTACTTATACTTGCCAAGATGTAGAGACAAACCAACAGAGGTTATACAAAGACAGATGAGTAAATAAAATGTGCAGTTTATATACCAACAGAATACTATTTCACTATAAGAAAAAATGAAAAACTACCGTTTGCCACAAATTGGATTGAGATTGAGGGAATTACATTAAGCAAAAGTCATAGGCAGAGAGGGAAATGGAAAGATAAAGAATGACTACATTCAATTGAGGAATATAAAATATTAGTCACTTTATCACTTAACATTCTGTTATTCATCGATTTGCTCTAGCGAGTGCCAGTAACATTTGATCCTATTACATGCCAGTGTAGCCCAATGGCATCTGGTTGCTTCAGGAATACGAAGAGCCTCAAACTATTCATTCAAGGTCTTGAAGAAGAAGTCTTACCATCTTGTAGGTGGGTGGTCATGTGATCTTTTGATGTCCTGTGGGACCCAGTCGGTAACGGCTCTAGTCCAGCAGTCATCACCAAATTGTATTACATGTACAGCCCAACTGATTTTCAATGCCTTGACAAACAGGACAGAGTCTCTGACTCTGGATCGTTAGTGGACATCGGAACTCCAGATTCCTTCTCTCACTTGAATGATATTCCAAGCATAGCACTTTTGATTCCTCTTTGGGAGAACCAAGTAGCGTTCTCATCTTGCTTCGTAGGGGGGGCAGGTCTCTGAGGCGTATGTTAATGCAGGGAGAACGGTGGAGCCAAAGAGATGTGCCCGGAGCTGGAGGTTTTAGT
Source organism: Cryptotis parvus (assembly GCA_021461705.1). Classification (NCBI taxonomy): domain Eukaryota; kingdom Metazoa; phylum Chordata; class Mammalia; order Eulipotyphla; family Soricidae; genus Cryptotis; species Cryptotis parvus. The sequence goes on from JAJIBD010028980.1 coordinate 3,946, forward strand.
CCTTTTTTAGCTATTTCTTTGATGCTTTTTGCAGGCATTCCATGCCACTCTCTTCCTCTTGTGCAGATCAGGTTAGGTCGCTCATCGTGTTGAGTTCTCGACCTAGGTACACAAAACTGCTGCATTCAGAGATGTTTGTTCCATTGAGAGTGAATGGGGCCTCTGGAACTAGTTCATTTTTCATGAACATAGTTTTCTTTAGATTCAGCTGTAGACCTATCTTTCCACATTCTCAGTCGAAGTCAGCCTGCATTTGTGCCCTGTTTGGCTAGGGCTTTTATGACTGCTTCAGTCTCAACAGAATCAAAGACTTTCTTTAAATCAATGAATGTGAGACAGAGTGGCTTCTTGAACTCGCTACAAACATCCTTGAGCTTGGTTACTGTGTGGATATGGTCGATTTTGCTGAATCCTTTTCAGAAGTCAGCTTGCTCGCATGGTTGTCCTTCATCTAATGTTCTGCCAATCCTGTTCAGGATGACTTGAGTGAACAGCTTGTAGATGACGGACAACAGGCAGATGGGTAATAGTTGCCAATGTCATGGATGTTTCCCTTCTTAACAGTAGAACTGTCCCACTGGTTTTCCATTGGGAGGGCACCTTGCATTCAGACAGGTTGCGTGTGAAGAGCTGAGCCAGTGTATTGATTAGTACTGACGGCAGATTCTTCAGGTGTTCAGGTCCTACTTTATCTGGGCTGGGTGCTCTTGCCTTCTTTACCAATGAAATGACATGTCGGATTTCAGAAGGGAGAACATTGGGAACAACATATCCATCCTGCGGAATTTGGTATGTGGGCAGGTGGACGTGGCTATCAAAGATACCCGAGTAGAAGTCATGGATAATCTTCTCCGTTGTCTTTCTGGAAGATGTGATAGATCCATCAGGATGTCGGAGGGCAGTCATCTTGGTCTTTAGTTGGCGAAGGACAGGCAGGCGTTCCAAATGCTTTTTCCCAGCTTCTGCTGCATCAGCCAGTATTTCTGCTCTTCTCTCTTTGAGGTCTTCCTTTATCGCTTCTCTGCACTGTTTTGCAGTGAAATGGACAGTACAAAATGCTAGCGGCCGACTCATGGTGAGCGGCCCTATGGAGTTCCTGGGGGAAAAGTAAAAGGCTCGGCCAGCACCTGGTCATGTCCTACACAGCTCCTAGGGCCTGCACGCCATGCAGGCGGCCGCACCTGCTGGATTCGGAGTAAGGATTGAGGGCCTCCACTCAGTCCCCAGCCTCCAGGCCCAGTGGGGTGTGGCCCTGAACTCCAGCCACCACAGCCAACCACAGCAAGACAGAGACTCCAGATCCAAGGCTGCACAGCTCAGCCTCATGGTGAGCGGCACTATGGAGTTCCTGGGGGAAAAGTAAAAGTCTCGGCCAGCGCCTGGTCGTGTCCTACATAGCTTCTAGGGCCTGCTCGCCATGCAGGCGTCCGTGCCTGCTGGACTTGGAGCAAGGATTGAGGGCCTCCACTCAGTCCCCAGCCTCCGGGCCCAGTGGGTGTGGCCCTGAGCTCCAGCCACCACAGCCAACCACCGCAAGACAGAGACTCCAGATCCAAGGCTGCTCAGGTGCATGACGGCTGCGCCACCGCAGTTTAATCTTTGACTCAATGTATTTTAGCACCAGGTCCTTTCAGGATCTTTCTCACTTGCACACTTCAAGGATCATTTTATTTGCATCAAACTTGAGAGGTTATGGGGAATGAGGAATTATGATGTCACACTAGAACTCACTATTAAATAATCAGATAGCGACATCATACATTATCAGTATCCATAGGACAAAGCCACAAAGTGTAATAGAAGAGAGATTAGTAAATACAGGGACATAGAGAAAGAGATAGATAAGTAAAATGCGCCTGCAATGGGGGGAAGGCAGGGTTTAGGTGGGTGTGTTTGGGAATTGGGTGGTGGGAATTGGCACTGGTGGAGGGATGGATTCTGGAACACAGTATTTTAGAGACCCAATTATGAACATCCTTGTAATTCTATATATCACATGGTATAATAAGGATTGGGAAGATGAAGGAGAGACGGAGAGAGACAGAGAGAAAGGGAGCGAAGGAAGAAATGCCTGCTCTGGAGCTGGGAGAGGGGGAATGTGGGGACATTGGTGGTGGGAATGGGGCACTGGTGAAGGGATTGGAGCTGGAACAATATATGACTGAGACCCAATTATGAACATCTTTGTAATGTTGTCCTCATGGTGGTAAAATAAAAAAATTTAAAGAAAAAATGCTAGCAGTGTCTATCCCTTGGACTTTGACTATGCACTGAGGTTACCAGGTCAATGGGAAATTGGAGAGGCAGGAGGAGAGAGAGAAAGAAGAGGCTGACTAGAACTAATACAAACACAGGGGCTGGAGTGATAGTACAACGGGAAGGTGTTTCCCTTGTACACGGCCAACTTGGGTTTCATCCCCAGCATCCCATATAGTCTCCCCAAGCATCACCAGGACTAATTCCTGAGTGCAGAACCAGGAGGAACCTCTGAGCACTGCCGGCTGTGGCCCCAAAAACAAAGAAAGATAACTAATACAAAGATAGTGCTGGAGAGTTTTTGGCACATTTGTGGTAGTGAAGTGAATGAATATACAAAGTTTTATCAATACCAAAACTGTTAATACTGTTGTAACCATGCAAGTTCACTGGAAGTCTTTAAAATTATCCTTTTCAAAACATGGTTTAAAAAATGGAAAAAGAAAACCCCCATAGAATTTATTAGACATGGATATTTACAGCCCATCTCTCTGAAAAAAACACTTTATTCGAGCACATAAAATTGTCTACAAATTGGTGATTCAGATTAAACAATACAATTAAAAATTAAGCAGAAACATGAAAATGATTCCAAAAAGGTCAGTAAGCACCCACAAATGATGTCCAGCATATATATATATATTCATCAGAAAACTTGACTTTTCTTAATTTTCATCCAGTTGTTGATTCTCCAGAAAGGGAGTATTTTTTGTCTCTCATAGGCAGAATATGGCAGGCAGCAGGTGTACCTGAGGATGATGCAGGAGAGAGGACTATTATACCTTAACGCAACATAAACTTCACCAGTCAGTCTGTTTCTCTCCAGAATGACAGAGATTGTTTCTAGTGCCCCATCATTCCTTGAATGGATTGCTACAGTTGTCTCTTAACTAATTGTCAGCAGCTACCTTAGCTTCCATATGATCTGTTAACACAGTTGTCAGAAGGATCTTTTCAAAAACTGAGTTATTATCACCTCTGTACTATCCTCACCCCAATCCAGTAACCAACCACTGTGACCCTTTATTGTTGGGCAACACCCAGTCATACTCATGGCTTACTCTTGGCTCCGTTCTCAAGTGTATTACTCCTAGTGGAGCGTAGGGTACCATATGGAAATCCAGGATTCGAACCCAGGTCACCCTCAAGCACAGCAAGAGCCCTGCCTGCTATACTATCACTCTGGCCTCCTGCAATTTTCTTTTACAAACAATGCTGTGACTCACAGCCTCTCTTCTCTACTGTCCTTCAGTTAGTTTTCTCTCCTCCAAAGTCCGCACCTCACCAAGGTCTTGCCTGGTCAAATTGCCTGACTAAATTAATACAACCACATTTTCCTTTTGTGGCACTCCTTATCATTCTCTACCACTATATATTTTCTATTTATCATTTTTAACTCTGTGTGTACATGTGTGCTTGCATATACAGTCACTCCCCTTCCATCCACCTCCCGACAAAAAATGAGAGGTATGTGAGGAGGGCAGAAGTTGATTTGGTCCCTGTTATGTGCCAATGCTGAATTCAGTGCTGGTACATAACAGGTGTGTACTATGTTTAGTGAATGAATAGACTTAAACAATACTTTCTGATTGCCTACTAATCACCTGCTACTGGAGTCGACACTACTTGCAAGGTCTGGGAGATTTCTTGCCACCAAACTAAAAATGGTTAAATGAGAATGGATGCAACAGAGACCATGAATACCTGAGATATTCTTGTCACAGGATCAGGCCAGGCAACTCTCTGCCTTTAATTGAACATGATCTCCTCTCATGTTGTTTGAACAGAGCCTAGCCATGCTCATATTCCTCAGACACTTTTCTAGAAAAAGTTTGTGGAACTTCTGTCATATAATTTCTCAGGACTTCTGCATTTGAGTAAATCTGCAACCACAAATATAAAAATGGGACATACTGATGGTGAGGAGGTTTTCTATAACTAAACCATAGAACCAATGGCACTGAAAGCAGGAAATCAAACTTCAATAGCCAAACTTTAAGATATGGCTTTCATGGAGGCAGGCTGGAGGAGGGAAGCTTGTAAACCTGGTGGACAGAAGTTGACTCTGTTGATGGGGTTGTTGTTGGAAAATTGTCTCCCTGAAACTTAACTATGAATGGCTTTGTAAATCAGGGTGCCTCAATAAAGAAATAATTTTTAAATGTGAAACAATTCAAATTCTAAAGAATAGTGATGCTTTTTAATAGAAGAAAACCCAGAAGACTGTTAATTACATTGGGTGGATGGCATACATTTTGCATGGTGGGTGCCACAGCAATGAAGTGTTTGCATGTTGCTAGTAAAGTGAGGATGCTGTGATTGACATTTGGACAACAGAGAGGCAGGGAATCTCTATGGAGTACAACTCAGATTGATACAGATCAGATATCCAGTACAAGAATCAAATGCTAAAATGCATTTGTTGTAGAGTGTGACAATGTACTTCCTTCTGTTTATGTGAAATCTGATGGGGAATCATACTAGAATGTGCATTCAAGTGTATAACTGGGGCCAGTGAGATAGTACAGTTGGTAACACACTGGCTTTGCCTGCAGCTGACCTAGTTTCAATCTATGCTACTGCATATGTCCCCTAAGTACTGCTAGGAGTGATCCCTGAACAGGTAGGAGTTAGCCTTGAGTATGACCGTGTATTATGACTACCAAAATTATGGTAGTGGGAGGCAGATGTCCTAAATAAGAAACCATGTGAGGGTTCAGAAGTGTGCTTTGATGAATTGCAAATCTCCAGTTGAATATTAGGAGAGGAGTTTTGTGGTGAAGGCAGTGACATATTCTCTATGAACTGACTAGATTTAACAAGGGTGAGTTTGCCAATTGTGCAATGATGTCAGTTCTCTGTGCTAGAGATGATATTCATCTTTTGATTTGTTTTGTTTTGCTTTGGGGCCACACCCAGTGCTTACCGCTGATTCTGCACTCAGGGATCACACCTGGGAGAGCTAAAAGGACCATATTTTGTGCCAGGGATCAAACCTAGGTTGACCACATGCAAGGCAAATGCCCTATGTAATCACTGGATCATTCCAACCCTGCCAGAGGTGATAGTCAATAAAAGACTGCAGAGGGCTGCATAATACCAGGCTGGATTTCATTCAATCAAAAAGACAAACTCCGAAACAAATATTTCTGCCTTTTTTGGTGTTTTATGTTCACTGGAAAGGAACAAGCACTAAACTAATAATTCACATATATATTATATTTAATGATGAATTATGCTATAAAGAAAAAAAACAGGGAAGGGAGAAAGCTGATAAGGGGAAGAGTCATGCTGGGTGAAATTAATCAGAAAGAAAAAGACGGATATAGAAAGACTGCATTCATTTGTGGAATAAAAACTATAGTATGAGACTAATATCCAAGGACAAGCAAAACAGGGGCCAGGAGGGGCTTGTCAGTGGTTGGAATCTACCACAAATGTGTGTTGGGATAGAGGGGTAGGTAAGATAAAAAGGGACTAGTTTGCCATAATAATCAGAAATGGCAACACTAGATTAGAAATGAGTACTGAAAGTAAGTAAAAGAATATACATGATAACCCTTAAGTGATTGAATTGCAAACCACAATGTTCAAAAGAAGGGAGAGAGAGAATTCCTGTGATAGAGGCAGGCTGGAGGCATGGAGGGAAACTGGGAACAGGAGGGATGGGTGATGGAACACTATGACTGAAATGCAATCATGAAGTGCTTAGTAATTGTCATCTAGAGGTGATATGATTATTTTTTAAAAAGATAAGGGGAAATTTCAGTGATCCGATGACATTTGAGCAGAGACCTTTAAAGAGGTTATGGAACCAGCCACATGATATTGGGAGATAAAAAGAGCAATCAAGATGTAGAAACAAGTACAAGATCCCCAAGACAGGAGAGTACTTCCTGTTTTGAAAACCAGCATTATAGCTGATGTGGTGGAGCAGAGTAAGTTTCACAGAGAGGTGTGAGAATAGGTCAGATATGTGACAGGAGGCCAGATCACGGGGTTTAGACTTTAACTTTAACTCTGAAGGAGATGAGAATTTGTTATAGGGGTTTGAGCAGTTTAATAACCTCATCTGGTTTATGTTCTGAAAGTATCCACTCTGGCTGTTGGGTAGATTGGGGTGATTGTCAAGGCTCAAAGTTGAGAGACAAAGTGAGACACTCATGCTACAAACACCTAGATTAATATAATGGACACACACCAAGAAGAAGTTTGTAGTAGTGGAAGTTGAATAGATTAGTGGCAACAAGGTGGTAGGCATCAGCGGAGTTGCTAATGATTTGTTGACTTAAACAACTAGATGCACGGAGTTGACCTTGCTGAAAATGACTGAAACAGATCATAATTAGGTTGAGGCAGCAGTATTCCAAAATATAGTAGGGGGCCCGTTTTGTCAATTGGGTACTTGGATATAGAAATCCTAAAGGTTAGAGGAGAGGACTGAGCTAAACAGAAGGATTCATCTGATTATATGTGGTATTTACATGCATGGTACTAGGTGAATTCACCTCAGGGGTAAGTAGCTTTGTGGGATAGAAAATGCTTTGTACAGACCTCCTCAAAGACTACATGAGGGCACCTGGGGCCGTGGTAGAGCCCCATGTCTTGGCAGAAGGTGGAACTACAACCTCCAGAAGTCCGAGCGGAACGGAAGTAAATGGTCATTTTGAACTCTCACACCGGCCTGACTCCACCTCAGGTAACCTACCTCCCTGGGGTGTGCGGCTGGCCGGGCGGGCGGCCGCTAACGCACGTTTATTAATAGAAAAACTAGGAAATTCAACACCAAGGGAAGGTAATACCCTCAAGAAAAAAGAAACAGTACACCAGAGGAATCTATCCCTGAACACCACAACACCATCGGGAAACAACGCAGATCCCCAGCTTGAAGAACAGATGAAGGAAATGACCCTGAAGACTCAAAAAAGAATACAGATGTGCATGATCTCTCTGACAATGAAATCAGAGAAGAAATTGGTAGAATGTTTAAGGAGCTCAACAAAAAAATTGAGCAGATGTCCAATAAAACACAGGAGAACATAAACAAAGCAGTTGAAAGGGCTGTCAATAAACTACGGGAGGAAATGAGAGCAGAAATGAGAACCATGCAAATAGAAATATCATCGCTTAAAAAACTCAGTAGACGAAATGAAAACACAATCGGGGCTCTGAATAGTAGGATGACAGCAGCAGAAGAGAGAATCAGTGAGACTGAAGATGAGCTGCAGAAAGCACTCAGAGATCTACATAAGATGGAAAAAGACTGGATAATGGATCAGCAACGAAACAGAGAACAATGGGATGAAGCCAGGCAGAACAACATAAGAATCATCGGAGTCCCAGAGGGACAGGAAAGTAACCCCAAGGAAATTAAAACAGTTAAAAACATCCTGGCTGAAAAGTTCCCCGAGTTAAAGGACGAAGGCATCCAGATCCAAGAAGCCCGACGCGTACCAGCAAGAAGAGACCCCAATAGAAAGACCCCAAGACACATCCTAGTCAAAGTAGTGGATGCCATAGACAGAGACATAATTCTTCAGGCAGTAAGATCAAAGAAGGAAATTGTATACAAAGGAGCATCAATTCGACTTTCAGCAGACTTCTCAGAAGACACCCTCCAAGCCCGAAGGCAGTGGTGGGATATAGTAAAAAAACTTAATGAAATGAGTGCCTCAGCAAGAATTCTTTATCCGGCTAAACTCTCGCTCAGATTTGAAGGACAGATATACAACTTCTTGGATAAACAACAGCTTAGGAACTTTGTAAAATCAAAACCAACCTTAAAAGAAGGACTGAAAGATCTACTATAAGACAATACATAACCCAAAAGAACAACCAACCTATACAGAAAGATGGCACAAAATCCCATGACAATAATCTCTCTCGATGTCAATGGTCTAAATGCACCAGTTAAGAGACACAGAGTGGCACAATGGATCAAAAATTTGAATCCCACATTCTGCTGCCTGCAAGAAACACACCTGAACAATCGGAGCAAAGACAGGCTCAAAATAAAAGGCTGGAAAACAATCCTTCATTCAAACAACCCATCCAAAAAGGCTGGGGTAGCCATACTGGTATCTGACATCATAGACTTCAGGCTGAAGAAGGTCGGAAGGGACAGTGAAGGTCACTTCTTAATAGTCAAGGGATGCATATATCAGGACGAAATCACGCTATTAAACATATATGCGCCCAACGAGGGGCCAGCAAAATACCTAAAACAACTACGAATAGACTTCAAAGAATACATTGACAGCAACACAATTGTAGTTGGAGACTTCCAACACTGCTCTATCAACCCTGGATAGATCAACAAGATTGAAACTTACCAAGGAAATACTGGCCCTTAAAGAAGAGATAGAAGAAAGAGGGCTGGTAGACATATACAGGGCATTTCATCCCCAAAAAGCTGAATACACTTTCTTCTCCAGTGCACATGGAACATACTCCAAAATAGATCACATGCTGAGCCATAAATCATACCTCCATAAAATCAAGAAGATAGAAATTGTGTCAACTACTTTTTCAGACCATGAGGCACTGAAAATAGAACTTAATTGTACACAAAAACGGAGACCAATACCAAGTACCTGGAAACTAAACAGCTCACTGCTGAACATCCAGCAAGTCATAAAAGAAATCAAAGAGGAAATCCAAAGATTCCTGGAAACAAATGAGACTGAAGACACGAATTACCAGAACTTGTGGGATACAGCGAAAGCAGTGTTAAGAGGCAAGTTCCATAGCTCTTCAAGCATTCATCAGAAAAGAAGAAAAGGCCGTCATAAGCAGTCTGACTTCACAACTTAAGATCTTAGAGACTGATCAACAAAAAGAGCCCAACCCGAGCAGAAAGAAAGAAATAATAAAACTTAGAGCAGAAATCAATGAGATGGAATGTCAAAGAAAAATCCAGAAGATCAATGAAACCAAAAGCTGGTTCTTTGAAAAAATAAACAAGATTGACAAACCACTTGCAAGACTTGTAAGAAAAGGAAAAGACTCAATTTAGACTAAAATGGAGTAAGGGAAAGCCTCTTCAACAAGTGGTGTTGGGAAAACTGGGCAGCAACATGTAAAAAAATGAATTTGGACCTGTGTCTAACACCATGAACAAAAATCAGATCAAAATGGACTAAAGATCTCAATATCAGACATGAATCCATAAAGTACATTGAAGAAAATATAGGAAAAACCCTCCACGACATTGAAGCTAAAGGCATCTTCAAAGGTGAAACATCACTAACAAAGCAACTAGAAGAAAAGATAAACATATGGGACTACATGAAACTGAAAAGCTTCTGCACCTCAAAAGAAACAGTGACTAAGATACAAAAGCAGTCCACAGAATGGGAAAGAATATTCACCCAATACCCATCTGATAAGGGGTTAATATCCAGGATATATCAGGCACTGGTAGAACTTTACAAGAAGAAAACAAACAACCCCATCAAAAAATAGGGACAAGAAATGAACAGAAACTTCAGAAAGGAAGAAATTCGAATGGCCAAAAAACATATGAAAAAAATGCTCATCATCACTAATCATCAGAGAGATGCAAATCAAAACAACAATGAGATACCACTTTACACCACAGAGACTGGCACATATTCAAAAGAGCAAGAACAACAAGTGCTGGCGTGGATGTGGGGAAAAGGGGACACTCATCCATTGTTGGTGGGAATGCCGGCTGGTAGAGCCTTTCTGGAAAGCAATATGGACTTTCCTCCAAAGACTAGAAATTGAACTCCCATTTGACCCAGCCATACCACTCCTGGGAATCTACTCTGGGAAACCAAAAATACGCAGCGGAAACACCATCCCTACTTTTATGTTCATTGCAGCATTATTCACAATAGCCAGAATCTGGAAGCAACCAGAGTGCCTGAAAATCGATGATTGGATAAAGAAGCTTTGGTCCATCTACACAATGGAATACTATGCAGCTGTTAGGAAAAATGAAGTTATAAAATTTGCCTATAAATGGATGGACATGGAGAAGATTATGTTGGGCGAAATTAGCCAGAAGGAGAGAGACAGATACAGAATGACTGCATTTATTTGCATGGCATAAATATATATGTACATATTATGATACCAATATCCAAGGTCAAGTGAAACATATATCAGGAGGTCTTGTCAAAGGTGGAGATTATCACAAACGTGTGGGAGTCAGAGTTTAGGTAAGACAGAAAATGGAACAGGGTGCTAATAATAGTCGAGGGTACTAATGCCAACCTAGAACTAACTGAGCATTAAATAGAGGCAAAAGGATACACATGACAACCTTTTAATGTATGTTCTGTAATCCATAGTCTGGAAGGGAAGGAAAAGAGAAAGAGAGAGAAAGGGAAAGAAATAAAGAACCTGCCATGGAGCAGGGCTGGGGAAGGGGGAGGGAACCGGGGATGTTGGTGGTGGGAGATGGGCACTGGTGGAGGGACGGGTGCTGAAACACTGTATGACCAAAACCCAAACATGAACTTTTTAATTGTATATGTTTTTATTTGTATATCTCACGGTGGTATAATAAAATACTTAAAAAAAAAGAAAAGGAAAAGAGAGAACCCAAATAAATAGAATCAGAAATGAAAAGCGGGACATCACAACAGAAACCACAGATATTCAAAAGATCATCAGAGATTACTATGAGAGCCTGTACGCCACAAAACAAGAAAACCTAGAAGAAATGGACAAATTCCTGAATTCCTATAGCCTCCCAAGTCTGCAACAAGAAGATTTGGAATACCTCAACAAACCTATTTCCATCGAGGAAATAGAATTGGTAATCAAAAGTCTCCCCAAACACAAAAGCCCAGGTACAGATGGATTCACCAGTGAATTCTACAAAACCTTTAAAGAGGACCTACTCCCAATTCTTTTCAAGCTCTTCCATCAAATTGAAGAAACAGAAACACTCCCAAATAGCTTTTATGAGGCACATAACACCCTGATACCCAAATCAGACAAAGATGCCACAAAAAAGGAAAACTAAAGACCAATCTCCATGATGAATACAGATGCTAAGATCTTCAACAAAATACTAGCAAATAGAATCCAAAGAGTCATCAAAAGATTATACACCATGACCTAGTGGGATTCATCCTGGGAATGCAAGGATGGTTCAACATCCGCAAGTCAATCAACATAATACATCATATCAACAAAAAGAAAAATAAAAACCATATGATCATATCAATAGATGCAGAAAAGGCATTTGACAAGATTCAACACCCGTTCATGATGAAAGCTCTCCGTAAAATGGGGATTGAAGCAACCTTCCTCAAGATAATCCAGGCCATCTACTACAAGCCCCCAGCGAGCATCATTCTCAATGGGGAAAAAACTGAAAGCCTTCCCCTTAAGATCAGGGACAAGACAAGGCTGCCCACTCTCATCACTTCTATTCAATATAGTACTGGAAGTACTTGCTATAGCAATCAGGGAAGAAAAAGACATTAAGGGCATCCTGATAGGAAGGTAAGAAGCCAAGTTATCACTATTTGCAGATGGCATGATATTATACCTGGAAAACCCGAAACTCTCTACCAAGTGGCTCCTAGAAATAATACATTCCTATAGCAGTGTAGCAGGGTACAAAATCAATACCCAAAAGTCAATGGCCTTCCTATATGCAAACAGCGAAAGAGAAGAAAGGGACATTAAAGAAACTATCCCATTCACAATTGCGCCAAGAGAAATCAAATACCTAGGAATAAGTTTGACAAAGAATGTAAAGGATCTCTACAAAGAAAACTACAAAACGCTATTTCAGGAAATAAAAGAAGACCTGAGGAAATGGAGACATATTCCCTGCTCATGGATCAGAAGGATTAACATTATCAAAATGGTAATACTCCCTAGAGCTTTATACAGATTCAATGTGGTCCCTATAAAGATACCCATGATGTTCTTCAAAGAAATTGAACAAACTCTCCTGAAATTTGTATGGAATAATAACACTCCACGAATAGCTAAAGCAATCCTTGGGAAAAAGAAGATGGGAGGTATCACTTTCCCCAACCTCAAGCTCTACTACAGAGCAGTCGTAATTAAGACAGTGTGGTATTGGTATAGAGACAGACCTGTAGACCTATGGAATAGAACTGAGTATCCTGAAACAACGAAAGCCTCTTCAACAAATGGTGCTGGGAAAAATGGGCAGCTACATGTAAAAATGAACTTAGACCTCCTTCTAACGCCATGCACAAAAGTCAGATCAAAATGGATTCTAGATCTCAACATCAGACATGAATCTATAAGGTACTTCGAAGAATGCATAGGAGAAACGCTCTTCGACATCGAAATGAAAAGTATCTTTAAAGATGACACACCACTGACCAAGCAAATGGAAGCAAAGATAAACAAATGGGATTATATATATAAAACTAAAAAGCTTCTGCACCTCAAAAGAAACGGTGACCAAGATACAAAGACAATCCACAGAGTGGGAAAGGATATTCACCCAATATCCATCTGACAAGGGGTTAATATCCAGGACATATCAGGCACTGGTAGCACTCCACAAGAAAAAAAACAGCCAACCCCATCAAAATATGGGGTGAAGAAATGAACAGAAGCTTCCAAAAAGAAGAAATTTGAATGGCCAAAATGCATATGAAAAAGTGTTCTTCATCTTTAATCATCAGGGAGATGCAAATCAAAACAACAATGAGGTACCATCTCACACCACAGAGACTGGCACACATCCAAAACAGCAAGAACAACCGTTGCTGGCATGGATGTGGGGGAAAAAGGGACTCACATCCACTGTTGGTGGGAGTGTCGACTGGTTCAGCCCTTTTGGGAAAACAATATGGGCATTCCTCAGAAAACTAGATATTGAGCTCCCATTTGTTCCAGCAATAGCACTCCTGGGAATATACCCGAGAGACCGAAAAACACATAGCAGAAACACTATCTGTACTTCTTTATTCATCTCTGCACTATTCACTATAGCTAGAATCTGGAAACAACCTAAATGCCCGAGAACAGAAGACTGGCTAAAGAAACTGTGGTTCATTTACCTGCAAATGGATGGACATGGAGACTATCATGCTTAGTGAAATTAGTCAGAAGGAAAAGGACAGATATAGAATGACTGCATTCATTAATAGGATGTAAATAGATACCAGTGTTTTACTAAATATGGGAAATGGTAATGGCAGATTAAAACTCACCACTGAATATACACAAATAGACTTAAGTGATAAACTGTAAACATCTGCAGGGCTAGCCACAATGTGTAAAATAAGAGGGAGAGAGATGCAGAGACAGAGAGAGAGA
>JAJIBD010028983.1:0-15968 GCA_021461705.1 Cryptotis parvus
CCTAAGCCCTCACCTATTCGCAGATTTCTCTCTCAAAGCAAACCTAGCTGCATTTGCTTTATTTTCTTATAAAACAAAAGGCTTTTTATTTTTTAAAAAATTAATCTTTTTTTTAATATTTTATTATACCACCGTGAGATACACAATTACAAAGATGTTCATAAGATGTTCATATTTGGGTTTCGCTCATACAGTGTTCCAGCACCCATCCCTCCACCAGTGCCCATCTCCCACCACCAATGTCCCCGATTCCCTCCCCCTCCCCTAGCCTGCCTCCATGGCAGGTTCTTTATTTCTTTCTCTTTCTATCTCTTTCTCTTTTCCTTCCCTTCCACATTGTGGATTACAATACATACATGTGTATCAATCATCTTTTTCTGATACGGCAGCATACCAGATGATGGAGAGTACTTGTGTAAATAAGAGAAGTCACTTGTCACTTGTCTTCCTGTGTTCATCGATTTGCTCAAGCAGGCACCAGTAATGTCTCCATTCGTTGGGAATAAGGTCCATTATTATTATTGTTTTTGGCATATTGAATACATCACAGGCAGCTTGCCAGGCTCTGCCGTGGCTCTGGGTTCATCCCAGGGGGCCCCGTCTTTTTCTATGTCAGACCATCAACCATCCAGGGCCCACGGGGCAGAACCCTGGAGGTGTAGACAAGCCTATCTTCTGTCTGCCACCTGCCGACTCAGCCGGGCACTGCAGCCACACCTGTAGCACCTCGAGGGGCAGGAAATAAGAGAAGTAATAATAATAATTGTTGATTGAACTCACTGTGTCAGACCTTGTGCTGATTAAACTCTGTTGCAGTTCTGAGAAGGTACCATTAGTCTCATTTGACAGATGGAGAAAACTAGCAAAAAGATGAATGAGCATTTGGAACTACATGATAATACCTTTGTCTCATTCCATCTCAAAAGAAGATATTCTAGGTCCGCTTGGGAAATAAGGAGATCTAAGAAATATAAACAGTACCTCTAACACCCGTGGAGTAGCAGAGTTGTGGTACACATCCTACTTTTGTGTGACTGTGGATTATGAGGCATGAACATGGATCAGAACTATGTTTGTCATTTTGGATTCTGTCTAACTCTAACTTTGGAGCCTGAGGGCTTAAACACAATCTTAAAGAAATGCTTAAAAATCATTTTGCAAATTATTTTTGGTACAATCTCCCCTGTTCTGGGATTGACAGTGATAATCTGCAGGCCCTCTCCTCCGTATAGTCAAGTTACACAAAGGTTCCCCTGATTTTCACACAGCGAAGTGAATTTACCACCCCTGGATTCCACAGTTGAATCGCAGACTCCTTGTCATGCAGGCAGGTGGGTGAGATGACTTCAGCAGTTCTAAAAATGGTCCTTGGAATTTTGTGATTTGAAATTTCATGTAGTAAAAAATTCTTAGATGTATAGTAATTAGATACAGACAACAAAATCTTTCTTCTTTTTAACAGTATTTCGTTACCAGAACAAGTGTGAGTAAAGCCTTTTGAAACTTGCCACAGATCCCCTGGGGCAGAAGGGGGTCTCTAGACCCTGCTCCCGGATTTTTGTTGAAGGAACCCAGTGTTTTCCAACAGTTGTGCTCTGCTCATTGGTCACTGAATGTGCAATTAATAAAAAATAGAGATTTTTTTTGTTTGTTTTATAGATAAGTGTGTGCAATTTTTACGTGTGTATGTATTGGAATGCTAACTTTTTGAAATGCTAACTTTAAAAACTTTTATTACAGTTTAGATATCATAGTTACAATAACTTTAGTGATTTTAGTTCTGATGTACAAAATTATTGCAATGCCATCAAAGTATTCCTGTTTGTGGGTTTTCTCCACCACGTAGCCACCACTGCTCTTTCTTTTCTTGCTTTTAAATTACTCTAGTCTAGGCCATAAGTTCACAAGAGTGTTGAGTTTATGGTTAGGGTAATGCAGACACCTCCCCTCCCCCACCACCAATGTGCACAAGACCCTCCACCTCATATCCTTGTGTTACTTCCAGTCCAACCCCTGAAAATATCATTTTTAATCACTGTATCACTGTCTTCCCATTCATCATCGATTTGCTCGAGCGGGCACCAGTAACATCTCCATATGTCCTGTCTCATGCAAGTAGAGCCCAAAGGGCACCTGCTTGCTCCAGGAACATAAAGAGCCTCAAACCATTCCATCAGGTCATGGGAATGAGGTCTATAATTGTTACTGGTATTTGGCATATCAAATACGACACGGGTACTCTTGCCGTGTGGGTAGCATACTCTTGTAGTCATCTCAAAATATAGCATTTATTGATGAACTGCGTGGCAGCGAAGCTGGGCTGTGATAGGCTGGTCTGCTGGGTGAAGTTCTGATGAGGGGGAAGTCCGGATGTGGAAAATGGAGGCCCTCATGGAGTGGGGGTCGTCTGGCTTGTTACGAGGCTCTGCTGGCGTGCCAGGTCAGGGCTAGAACCCGCCATCCCTCCCGGGTGCCTCGTGAGTGGCTGGGCATAGGGAGTCAATAGCAGTTCTGCCCCATGTCTGTGAGTCTCCAGACAGGGCCTCGTTTGGAGAGTACGGCGGCTGGTACAAAGTGTGGACAGCCCAACTGTCACGAACACTTCTAAAAAACCTCGGGGCTCTCTACAGACGCCAGGGCAAATTTGAAGCTGCTGAGACCTTGGAGGAAGCGGCCATGCAGTCACGGAAGCAGGGCGTTGACACTGCTCACAAGCAGAAGGTGACCGAGGTGCTGAGGGGACGCTGGAGCACGCGTGCAGCCGTGAGGGCTTGGATGTGGTCAAGTACGAGAGTGGCCCTCTGGCAGCCTGCTCCTGGAACCTTCTAAGCAGTCCACATGCATCTTCCGTGGCCAGGGCCCAGGGAAGACAGTCTCCTGCAGACGCAGCATCAAACAGGGCAGCTGCCCACGTTGTTCTCTGGAGCCTTCAGGAAGCGCCTGAGTGGGGGTCTGCTGTATCATTTTTAATAAATATATTAATTACCAGGTCATAGTGTTACTGTGTAAATGTGCATTAATATACAAGCAGGCTTAATTTCTAATAAACCAGATAAAATATATGAATAAGCACGTAGGGGATTTCTTAATTACGTATAAAAGTATAAAATAGATCCTGATAACAAGTTCGCAAATTGCTATTTTACTAGACCCCAACCTAGAATTAACTATACCCTGCAACGATTATGCATGCTACAAAAAATACACTGCATTATATTTTTTGGTTAAAAGCGTTAACCAAGTGATTTTGAAATAAAAACATATAGAAATATCAGTATCAACTTAATATTTAAAACAAGATATAATCCTATAAGCCTATTTTTGGATATATGTGTGCTATGACATTTATTTTATTATATTTTATTTTTCAGAGCCAAGAAGTGCTCAGGGCGTTCAAGGGTCATTCCCAGTGATATTAAGTCAACTGGCCACAGAGTTCAACGCTTGAGTCTGCTTAGATCTGGTAGTGCTGGGGGCCAGTAGGACCATGCCCTGCAGTGCTGAGCGGTGGACCATACAATGCCGAGGATTAATCCCGGGACCTTCTGATGCAAGGCATGTGCCCCTGATGCCTGAGCTGTGCTCCAGCCTGAGACATTTCTCTCTACTCTCTGTGCTCAGAGCTTAAAAAACATGAGACCTGTTTTGAACTTAACTCTTCCACATTGGCACTGCCAATACTCTGGGTCCTATTTATTGATTTTTCCTCTTGCAGAGGCATTTCTAAATGCTCTCCACTTGCTCTCCTGCTGAGTCCTCACCGAGTGCTGGTGAGGCCAGCTTGTCCGAGGTCAGACTGCTGGCAAGTGGAGAGCTGGGACTCAGACCAGGGAGTCTATCTTGAGTCTGCTCTAGGCCACTGCGGGCATTACCAAGATCACCTGGCCCAGGCCTGGCCCAGGAACCTTTCCCCTCAGCTTGCTAGGAAACGCCTTTCAAGTGCTCACCTGCGAAGGGTAAGTCATCAGAAAGGCAGTGGAGGGCGTGACAGGCTGCAGATGAGGGTCAGGCTCTGCCTCCAGCTGCCTTTACATCTGGGGCACAGCTCTGCCTGCATTGACTCACTGGGAAATTAACACCCTGTGTGTGAAGAGCTTCAGGGCTGGGATATCAATGGTAGTTTTTAGGCATTTTCCCCTGGGGAGTCGAGCCACAAGAAATTCTTGGGAAGACAATATGTCCCCTTATTTCCATTATGCAAATTTGATTGCCTTACTCAGTCTTCTTTGAGCACTTTGAAAGGAAACTGGATGCTAGCTGACAAGTGGATAGAGAGAAACAATAAGTTACTTTTCCCAAACCCACAGTTGGACAGAGAGCTAAGAGCACCAGCTGGCCTGATGTTATATCCAGATGTGGTTGCAAGCTTTTTGGTCCAGGGAGGCAATAAGATGCTATTAGGTGGTTTAAAAATATTATTATATTACAGAACAAAAACTGCAAGAGAACATAATAGTAGCAATAATCATTGGCATCGTCTAGCAAGAACTGTTTTTTCTGGAGCCAAGAGATAGCACTAGTTAAGTCTTTACCCTTAACCCAGGTTCCAATTCCCAGGCCCACTCATGGTCCCCAGCACTGCCAGGAGTGATCCTGAGCACTGTTGAATGTCTCTCCCCGCCCCACACCTCACTGCAAGGGTCATCTTTGCATACTGGGAATTATAATTTTTGATGCTAAAATATTAACTATCAAAAAGGAAAAAATTAAGGTGTTTTTCTAAGTATCATGACATACCTACCCAGCAGCAAGACTATTATTCCTTATCACTTGGGGGAAAGGTATTTTGACTGATTAAAAAAAATAACTTCTTCATACATGTTTTAAAACTTTTTTTTCACTTAAGTGTTACAAAATTTACTTAAATTTTGCTGTGATATAAACCTAATCCTAGGATAGTTATGGCTCAATAGGGACGCATAGAAAAGGCAAAATTTCTACAAGTGAAAGAAGATACACCAACCACCGGAAATAATGAGATACAAGGAAATTGGCTTTCTCAGAACCTTCAGAGACTTAGCCTCTGGAGAGTGACACTGATATAATTTCACAGTGCCCATATAATTTAATAGGTGCACTGAGATAAGAAAACACAATTACAAATGTGAGATGGCCCCTATCCTGCCAAAAAAAAGAGCATCCGCTGAGTAATTTCCTAAGTTCTTCTAACACTGAGATGATAAAACAGGTACTTCACTTATAAAAATACACATTTATACTTAAAATATGTGAGAAAAAAAACCTTGCACAGGACTTTACCACAGATTTATTAATAACTGAGAATAATTTCATCCTCCTCACAGAAACAATAATTTGAACTGATGTTTTTATACGCTTTATTCATTATTATTTTGTTATTAAAACAAATTATTTTATGTTTGTTCATAAAAACACTGATTTTATGACCATCAACTTTATTTTTTAGCCTTTCAATTTTAACTATATGATCAATAAATCAAAAACCTTAATTTTTTTTTTTTTTTTATTATACCACCGTGAGACATACAATTACAAAGGTGTTCATAATTGGTTCTTGGTAATACAGTATTCCAGCACCCATCCCTCCACCAGTGCCCCATTTCCACCACCAATGTACCCCCACCCCCCTCCCCCCCACCCCCAGGCTGCCTCAACAGCAGGTAGCCCTGTTTCCTCTCCTCTCTCTCTCTCTCTCTCTCTCTCTCTGTCTCTCTCTCTGTCTCTCTCTCTCTCTCTCTCTCTCTCTCTCTCTCTCTCTCTCTCTCTCTCTCTGTCTCTCTCTTTCTCTCTCCCTCTTGTTTTACACATTGTGGCTAGCCCTACAGATATTTAGAGTTTATCACTTAAGTCTCTTTGTGTATATTCAATGGTGAGAAAAACCTTAATTTTTTTTAATAAAAGAACAATTACTCGGCATCAAATTCTTCCCCAATGTAACAATTTTACAAAGATGAAAAGTATTAATGAGAGAGATGCTGCCAGTTCCTGCCCTAGGCTGGGTCTATTGGGGCACCCTGAAGGGGACGGGAGAGCCTCCTGCCCGTGCAAACAGAGTCCCCACAGCCAAAACCTCCACATTCTACAACCGCTGCCATGTTCCAGACTGGACTCCCCTGCTCAGATGAGCGTCACCCAGAAATTAATCTGAGGAATAACTCAGGGGGTGTGGGTTTTGTGACTGAAACCTGCAGGTTTTCAGAGTCGGGGATGGCTCCCTCCCTCCATCTCTCTGCTCTTCTGGAAGGTCCAGCAGTCATGCCCATACCTAAAAACCACGACCCAGTTAAAATTTAACTCCAACTTTATCACCCCATTAAAAATTTTGGAATTCCTGGAGCACATAACATCTCAAACACTACTATATTGGTAGACCAAGTAGCACACCACATTTAAAGGATATAAAGTAGAAGGCAACCAATAACAAAATATACACACACAATGCCTATCCTGTATCAGTAATTTCTTATACAACGGCTTAATTGGCTCCATGGTGAGATTGAACAATCTTCGCTTTCCTCTAAGAAAATATTCTTGATCATTTTTAGCAAATTATCTATAGCAAGCAGTATAAAATAAATTATTGAGGGTCTGCTACAAGGGGCAGATTTAAGGGGTGGTTGGAAAAATTGGAAATAATGGGGTTGAATATTAAATGTCTGTAACAAGTTAACACTAACAACTTTGTTAAAAAATTGAGTAGAAGCCCACTACATTCAATAAGTGAAAGCAATGACACAGATGGCCCAATTTGCACTAAACAGCTCAGTAAAGCGGTCATGACTTTAGCAACACCATTACGAGATAGGTGTTGTAATAAGCCATATAAAGTATATCAGTTCGTGCCTGCTAAGGGAACAGACTTGGGGTGAAGGGAAACTAGGGACTTTGGCACATTGGTGGTGGGACTGGTGTTGGGATACGAAGGCCTGAAACAACTGTATTATGAGTAACTTTGTAAATCATAGTGTTTAAATGAAGCAAAAACATTTTTTTTAAATGTTAACAAGAAAAAAGTCCCTTACAATATATTTAAAATAATACTTCCCATTTAACAAAGAGGCAAAAAGGAAAGGTTTCATAAAGTCATTTGATGAGCCTCAGGAGCAAACACTCTGCCGTTTGCCTTTTCTTTGTTGTTTCTGTCTCTTTGGTGAACTGAGGATGGACCCAACGCTTCCTAGATGCGAGGCAGATGCTCTGTCTCTGGGCTTCCTCCCTAGACCCAGGAGCAAATACAATAATCGTCCTTACAGATAGAAATGCAGCTCCATTAAATACAGGCAAAAGATACATGACAACCCTTTAATGTATGTTCTGTAATCCATACTCTGGAAGGGACAGAAAGAGAGAGAGAGAAAGGGAAAGAAATAAAGAACCTGCCATGGAGGAGGGCTGGGGCGGGGGGAGGGAATCGGGGACGTTGGTGGTGGGAGATGGGCACTGGTGGAGGGACGGGTGCTGGAACACTGTATGACCAAACCCCAAATATGAACGTTTTAATTGTATATCTTTGTAATTGTATATCTCACTGTGGTATAGTAAAATACTTAAGAAAAACTGCCACAGCCAACAAATCCAGATAAGAAGCAGAGCAGACCCACAACTGCACTGGCGTGGCCGCTCTGCCACCAGGCAACAGACTTAGATAACAATCAAGTTGAGGAGCAGGTCCCTCCCAGGGTCTTGCACACATATACACTGTAATGTCACTGTAGGCGCAACAAACTGGGGTGGCTGATGGGGAATGGTAATGTCAGACTAGAACTCACCACTGAATGAACACATAGAGACGTACATGTTAAACCGTAAATATCTGTATGGCAAGCCACGATGTGTAGGAGGAGAGAGAGAAAATTACAGAGACACAGAGAGAGAGAAAGAGAAAGAGAGAAAGAAAAGGTGCCTGCTACAGAGGCAGGCTGGGGGGGGGGGGGGCTGGAGGGAGTGTGGGGACATTGGTTATAGGAATGGGGCAGTGGTGGAGGGATGGGTGCTAAAACACTGTATGACGAAGATCCAATTATGAACATCTTTGTAATTGTATAATAAAAAATTTTAAAACATTATTAAAACCTAAAAAAAAAGAAATGCAGCTCCTACAGTTACATTATTTAGCCAAAGCCGAAACAAAATGCTGAAGAAGTTAGAATTTAAATGCATGTCTGACCCACCCTACAAGGCCTCCTCTCCTTAGCTAAGAAAAGTGAAAGACTGTTCTGAGGCTTAGCTATTTAACAGTGTGCAAAACTTGTTTAAGGTCTCCTTATCCCTCGAGATTTTCTCACTCTCTAAAAATAGATTTACTTATTCAATTAGGCCTCTACGGTCACTCCAAATGAATGAACTACTCATGGATAAAGGTCTTTAAGCATAGAAACTCTGGGAGTTTCTATGCTTAAGATAGTGTTATTTTAGCTAAACTCAAGATAGCAGCTATCAGGATCTTTTAAGATTTATTTGTGAATGATCGTTCGAATTCTCTTTCCCTTCCTCTGTTGAAAATATGTGTCTTTATATAAAATTTCATAGTTTTCTCAAGCCACAGCTCCCAATACTCCATTTTGCTCAAATGCTAAAAAGTTAGGGGGACAGGTGCTGTTAAGAAACTTAACACCCATAGAGTTCCCAAGCCCGCAAGTAGCTCAGCTCCCTGAGCACAGAGCCATGAGTAAGCCCTGAGCACCACCAGGTGTGGCCAAAAGCAAAAATGAAACTTCTAATAATATCCTCGTAATGCAGATGAGCTTGCAGAGACTGTAAGTGGAAGGGAGTTGGATTTCTTACTTGAGCAGATATCCTAGAGACAGTACGATCACCTTCACCTCATTTTCACAATGACAAGCAGCATCATTTCCTTTCTGTCTGTGTCTCAGGAAACCCAAGCACAATACAGAAGGTGAGGATTCCGTAGAAGCAGATGTGAGAGATGAGGCAGAAAGGTTGCTGGTAACGTAGAAGATGCTCACATTCTCAGAAGACACCATGTACAATGATGTAGGAGCTTCTTTATGGGGGGAAAAGAAAAAGTGCTGTCTTAAAATAGTTGCTAGAAAGTTGGGAATCTACTTCTAACACTTGCAATTGACAAAACCCCAGATAAGTTTCTTAATTTACTCAAGCTCCAATGTCTTATCTACAAAACCGGTATGAAAAGTGGGGCCAGGAAGATAGCAAGTGGGTAAGGTACATATTTTAATTAATAGTGTTAGTATTTTCTACCCACACGGCAGTGCCTGGCAAGCTATCCGTGTCGTATTTGATATGCCAAATACCAGTAACAATTATATTAGGTCATTCCCATGACCTAATATAATGGTTATTCCCATGACCTAATATAATGGTTTGAGGCTCTTTATGTTCCTGGAGCAAGCAGATGCCCTTGGGCTCTACTAGCATGAGACAGGACATATGGAGATGTTACTGGGGCCCGCTCGAGCAAATCGATGATGAATGGGAAGACAGTGATTACAGTATTTTCTTGTGGATCGTCTATAATCTTTACTAGGATAAATGCTTCCAGAAGTTTACTTATATAAGCGTATTTCCACTTGGGAAATGCACAGTGAGTTTTTTTCTATAGTTTATAAAAAGGTGGGTGGGAGGGAATAATCAGAAAAATATAGAAAAAAATGTGGAGAAATACAGACAGCAAGAGCGAGATGAATATAGATGATCTCTCTCATGTGTAATATAAAAACCCATAGTAAGGAACAAAAAATGTTCAATAGTAACTGAATTTAAGAACTGGTCTACAGAACAGAGCTTCCCGGGACAGTGGTATGTGGTGAGTGCGGTGGAGGACACTACTGGTGGAGTGTCTGGTAGTAGAATGTTGTATGCTAAAGACCCTACCATTGGCAGTATTATAAAGCTGTTAATCATGGTGGCTAAAAGAAAACACAATGAGCGGGGACAGGAGCAACAGTGCAGAGGGTAAGGAGCTTGCCTCGCACGCGGGCGGCCGAGGTTTGATCCCTGGCCACAGAGTCACCAGATTCCTGCCAGGGAGTGATTCTTGAGCAGAGTCAGAAATAAGTTCAGACCACATCCAGGTGTGATCCCAAAACAAAATAAAAAAGAAAAAGAGAAGGGAAGAGAAGAGCACTTAAGTGGATCAGTTTTGCACTAATCTTGTAAACAGACAGTGGAATAATTATTGCACAAAGGACAGGCACAAAACTGGTAATGGTCATAGGTCACTTACACCAGTTAGCACAATGGATTCAATATGGCTGTTAAGGGCTAAGAATATTGTGCCATATGTAAAATAATTTAAATATATGAACCAGGAAAGTAACAGAGACAAACTCCAGTGTCAATATGAAAGAGAACTGTAGAAAGAAAAGGAATACTTCTGTACAAGAACACCAAACACCCCCCCCCCCCCCCCCACACACACACACACACACGTCAGATGTGGGACTGGGCGAGCATGAAACACTCCTGCAATCCTGCGGGAGTACCTAGCAAGACATCCATCCCGACTCTGATTCAGCAAACACTTACCTCTTTTCTTAAACTATGCTCATCCCTACTTCAGGACATTTGCTGCTACTCTGCTCTCAGAGTAATATCCCACTACAAAGTACGTTGTTGTATCTTTTAGGTCAATACTATTTGGAGCCATTGTTAAAAATTAATTTTTGTCTTAATAATGTGCTCTTTCCATTTGATCTCCCTTATCATATCTATCAAAATAAAAGTGGTTGCTAAAAAAAATTTTAAATACATATAATACTTCCTGTTGCTACCTCTCTATCATACTCCCTGATTTATCATTTTCAACACTTTCAACACATGCACAGTACAATCCCATACACTGGAGAAATGAAGAAGATTTAAGAGAAAATGATCAGTTGAGCTCTTGAAGCAACTACCATATGTTTTCATCCATTTTTCTTGCTACTGGATTCAGCAAGTGCTTTTACAAGAATAAAACTTTTTTAAGAGTTGTTAAGCTTGCGGCAACACGAGACAGAATTTTTTGGAACTACACTTTGAAGTAAAATCATTCTCGTCACATGAGGAGATTTAACACCACCATTTCTCCATGAAAATAATCACAGATGAAGACTCTAACCAGGACTAATTGTCTTTGAAGTTCCCTAAATGAGAGCATTATAAACAGTGCTTGACAAACCTCTTTTACAGTATAAAAATAAAAATTACAAAGAAAACAACTTGCGGGCAAGGCTCATCTAATTTGGCTGGTATCTTAAAACCAAAGCTGTGACATAAAGCAAATTTTGAAAGTCCATGAGAATCATATCATTAAGACAAGTAAACTGGGAAGCTGTCCCCAATTTCACTGGGCCATATTTCAGTTATTGAGGTGATGAGGTAAGCGGCGAGGGGACAGCCGCCGCCCCAGCAGTCAAATCGGAACAATCAATAGGTATGCGATTTCCCTGTGATCATTTTATGATACACGGTTGAATTCTGTACTGGAAAGTGCAGCTGTGAAAACAGATTTTACAGCTGAAGCGAAACACATTATTAGAGGTTTAGAAGAACACTCGCTTGTACCTAGACCAGCTCTGTGGGATGCTGGAACATTTAGCAATCACAGGCGTTTTCAGTCTTCTGCAACCCTCATGAAAGAGCAGTCTTAGCCAGGGCTTTAGCACATGCCTTTCTCTGTCTGGAAACCTTATGCCCTCCCTGCCCGGTCCACTCCCCCTCCCCTCCCTGCCCGGTCCACTCCCCCCTCCCCCCCGCCCGGCCACTCCCCCTCCCCCCCGGCCCCACTCCCCCCCCCCTCCCGCCCGGTCCACTCCCCCCCCCCCTCCCTGCCCGGTCCACTCCCCCCTCCCCCTCCCTGCCCGGTCCACTCCCCCTCCCCCTCCCTGCCGGGTCCACTCCCCCCCCTCCCCTCCCTGCCCGGTCCACTCCCCCTCCCCCGCCCGGTCCACTCCCCCCTCCCTCCCTGCCCGGTCCACTCCCCCTCCCCCTCCCTGCCCGGTCCACTCCCCCTCCCCCCCTGCCGGGTCCACTCACCCTACAGATCTCAGAGGTCTCCCCTCCCTTTAAGGCAACTGTACCTCTCCTCCACTTGTCACAACTGCATATGGATGTTTCGTTTTTGTTCTTTGATCTGTGCTCTCCCCACTGGACTGTGAGCCTCATGAGGGGAAGGAGCCAGGATCCAACATGCTCACCAGTACACCCACAGACCTAACTCAGGAGCTGGCCACAGGGTGAAGAGCTAAGGTCTACTATGGAGTGATTAAAGTAATCATAGTTAGGTGGTTAAGGGGTTGACACCAGCTGGGTAGGTACAAATGGTTAACAGAAGGTCCAGGGAGATAGCTCAGTGGGCTGGACACTGAATTTGATTCCCAGAAATCGTGATCCCCGGAGTACCACAGGGAGGGACCCCTGAGTACTGAGCAGGGAAGCAGCCCCAAGCACTGCTGGGTGTGGCTTTAAAACACCTCCCAGCCGCCCCAAATGATGAACAGAATTCTAGTCCAAGGGAAAGCTCTAAGCTAATCCGTCTTGGCCCTCAGCTTCTGTCAACCGTGCTTCCCGGCCCTGGATTTCAGAGCTTTCCTACTGAACTACAGTGGGGTCTTAATCAGAAGAGTGAACGGAAGCACCAGGGGAACCCTTCTAAAACTGGATTTCACAGCCATGCCACTGATGACAAGGGATGGAGCCACCCTCACCAGTTTGTATGAGAGCCTGAGGGTAAATAATTTGCCTTGGTCCATGATCAGGAGAGAGACAGGACTGATAACAGTTTAAGGTTCAGGAGGCAAAAACCAGAAGAGGGCTAAGAAATGGTCAATGACAGGTTGTGATGGGCTCCAGGGTACTCAAGTACCCACAGCTAGAACCATCCTGTGCGCACCTCTGCCCTGTGGCCTGGAGAAACTAGATCTGTTATTGTTGTGATCAGTTTTTTGAAGGCACTGTGTTTTGCAGCACCGTGGCTGTGGTGTCTTTACACCTGCAGTGCTAATACACTACCCCACCGTCAGCGCACCATCCCTCCGCTGTTGGCCCAAGGGCCCCTTTCCTCCCCACAAGCTCTGTCAACCTCACCAGTCTGTTAGTAATATTTCAGGGTTTGTTTCAACTGGCAATTGTCTGTCCCTCCCCAAAATTTTTTTTTTATATTCTGCATTTGAACAGGAAACTCAAGGATGGATGCAATATGCTTATAGTCATCACTTAATGGTGCAAAGGGAACTTTTGGATTCTAATCAATAGCTTTTACTTTTAGAAAAGTTTTTAATTTAGAGTAAATTAGGAATAGAAATATGTTTCTATATTAATTCCCATCACCTGCCCCCTCTATAATTACTAAAGTATTTTTTAATTTAAATTTAAGTGCCAGGAATAAAATACCCTACCAGTTTCTTTTGTTGCATGCTAACAGGCAATTTTTTTTTATTCTATATAAGGAGCAACATTAACTTATTTTTTTTGCTAACTTATTTTAACAACTTCAAACTTTAATTCACTTCAGAAGTAGAAAAAATGAAATATAGATAAAAGAGAAATATTAAAAACAAAATGGTCTACCAAAGATAACTATAAAACATCAATAAATGTATATCTTTTTTCCTGCATATATTTTTTAGTTTTTAGAAATAAAGCTGGCATATTATTCTGCTTATTACTTGGGAATAAGCAATGAGTTAATCTCTACAATAGAACAGCCTTACTATGTTTGCAGATTATTAAATATTCTTCAATATTTTTTACTGGTAATACCATATTCTATTTTATGAATAGCTATCAACTATTTTGCGAATATCTTCTAGCTTTGGATATTCCTTTTTTTCAGTTTGTAAAACTGCAAGCATCTCTTTGCCCAAATTCACTGTTCCTACAACTCTCAAGAACGGCACTCTGTAGGGTGGAAAAAACCAATTCAGTGAAACAGTAGACAATTTATTTTAATCTTTATACAAGATACTAGTGTTGGCAAGGCACAGGGGAAGAAAAGCTCTTCCTAAGACCCTTGTTTAACTTTCGACGGATGTGCACAGTTCAAGGCCAGCAAAGTGATAAATAGGTTTTTGGCAGCTCATTCTCTACCTTGAGTAGTATTACAGTGGGTCATTGGTGTGGATCATTCAGAACAGGAAGCTGGGGACACTGTGTGATGTTCTCCCCAGGTAAATTCACAGATACCTCATAGAAGGCTTTGGCAAGATGCCCAGAGAAGCATAGAAAGTGGCTTTATTTTTAAGGCTCAGACTCAGCCTGAAGGATCCGCTAGGGAATCCAGAGAAGGGGATGTCTGGGCTGGGTTAAAATAACGGGCTTATTCTTGTTCTGACAATGCACAAAAGCTTTACTGATTTTCCCAGCAATCCTCTGCTAATTGCCCACCTTGAGATAAGAGACAACACACACACACACACACACACACACACACACACACACACACCCTCATTAACATGGACTCAGGCTCTGAGGGAAAGGATTTCAGCCGACTGCATTTCAAATTCACATTGACTTACTATATTTTCGGATCTCATTGCAATTTACTGTTACTATCAGCCCCAGTTCTAAAAAAAGCCTCTTCACCAGAAGCTGCAATATATCAAATTTCACCAGCGCTCTCCTGCAGAATCACAGGAGCCAGTCAAGGAACGATAGATAATTTTACCTTCCAAGTGGCATTTTATTTTTAAAGCTAATGCTTTATTAATTAATTAATTTTTAATTGAATCACTGTGAGATGCACAATTACCAAGCTGTTCATGACTGGGTTTTAGTCATAGAATGTTCCAACACCCCATTCCTTCACTGTTGCAGGACTCCTCTAAGAGCCTCTGCATCTGCTCTGAATTCACTGTTATCACTGTCTTCCCGTTCATCGCATTTGTTCGAGCGGGCACCAGTAACATCTCCATATGACCTGTCTCATGCTAGTAGAGCCCAAGGGCACCTGCTTGCTCCAGGAACATAAAGAGCCTCAAACCATTCCATCAGGTCATGGGAATGAGGTCTATAATTGTTACTGGTATCTGGCATGTCAAATACGACACGGGTAGCTTGCCAGGCTTTGCCGCGCGGGTAGCATACTTCTTGTAGTCATCTCAAAATCCAGCATTTATTGATGAACCACGCTGCCGCAAGCGGCTGCGTGTGCTGGGCTGTGATAGGCTGGTCCTGCTCTGAATTGCCGCCTGCAAATCACTTCGTAGATAAGGGGGTAGTCTAAATGTGGCAGTTTATCTGACCATGTATTCTGTACTAGCTGGTATAAATATTCTCTCATGCTACCACAATCATCGTGGGACTAGCTAGATCTTACCAGCATATTTGCCTGGCCACGTTGGATCCCTAAATAATTAGACCAGAGAGAAATGCTGTTTGCCTCCAAGCAAGCAAGCATGGCTCCCCTGATAAGTCAAAGGCAACTAAAATACAAAACTACCGTGAAGTAGACGAGACTTGTGAAGGCTTGGAGAAATATTTAACTGGTACTAGTATTAGACTTTGGTACAAAGACAAGCCATCTCGGGAAACCCCCTTCTCTACCCTATAAAGGCATTTCCAGGCAGATCTTGGCTCAAGACATTAGCATATAAAAGGGCCTAGGTGAGGTGCTGGGAGAAATTACCTGAGGGCATTTGACCCTCCCTACTTTCCATAATAGTGGGAGGGAGGTTTGAGTTGCAGGGATATAAAACTAGCCTGCTTCCTCTCTCACGCACTCTTTTTTGGGCCTCTCTTTTGTGAGCTCGCACCCTTCTTGGGAGTCTTGTCTTTGTCTCCTCTCTCTACAGGGCCTTTACATGTGGTGGCCGCCATCTTGGCCTACACGTGGCTGGGGTTCTAGCCAGGAATCCTAAGCACAGGGTTTTTTCCTATTGCTGATTTGAATGCCTGAACCTGTGATAAGTAAAGCCTTTTAAAATTGCATCGGATTCCTGAGTCTTCATCCATTCCCCCCCGGCTTCGGAGGTAGAAGGGAACTCGCTCCCCGGCACTGTTGGGGACCCCCGGTGGAGCCTCCCGACACT
>JAJIBD010028988.1:0-39950 GCA_021461705.1 Cryptotis parvus
TGAAGCATCCGATACAGTTACTATAACTGTACCATGCAAAGCATTATAAAGTGGAAAACATTCTTGAAAGTAAGGGGAAAATGCCAGAAGAAAAAAATCTACAAAATATACTGTTAAGAAACAAATACAAGGACCAGGGAGCTCGTGCAGTGGATGAGGCATTTGCCTTGCAAGCGGCCAACCAAACGGGGTCTGATCCCTGGTATCCCATACAGTACCCAAACACCGCTGAAGTGATCCCTGAGTGAAGCCCAGGAGTAAGCCCCCACCAGGAGAAAGCCCTCAGTAAAAATATGTAGCGGTTTAAGCATTTTAATGAATGAACTAAGTATCATAATAAAGAACACAAAGAGAATTTAAAACCATGAAGCTAGAAAAAAAACAGAAATTATCCATTCTGGGCTCTTTCTGCAGCCTGTGCTCTCCTGCAACACATATCTCACTGGCTTGTCTCATATAGTCTTTCCCTGATTGCCACTCTGGAAAAGGCTGAGTTCACCTTTTGAACATGTACTTCTCTCTCTCCCTTCACATCCTTCTAAATAAGTTTCTAAAAAAAAGTATCTTGTTTTCATGAAACCAATAAAAAATTATCCAGTCTGAAGGAATAAATAAAAACCAAAACAGACCTTAGGGGAACGTAGAATAACATCATAAGATCTAACTTATATGTCATTAGCATTCAAAGGAAAAGAGATGTAAGTACCAAAGATGGGAAAGTTATTGAATTTGCTGAAAGACAAAAATGTAGAGATCTGGAAATTCCAGCAAATGCATAAACCACAAAATATGCTCATAAAGCAATGGAAACACTAACTATTGACAATATTATAGTATATGCATAAATATATATATTCAAATAAATGTTTATGTGTATACTGTGCAAAAGAAGCCATATATATATATATTACATAGTTGCATAATATAAGCATACTTTTAAAAATCTTTATCAGAGAACTGTGATTTACAAAGTTATTGATTGCTGAGCTTTAGATATAAAATGTTCTGACATCAATCCCCCACCACTGAACTGTTCCTTACCCTCCCCCAACCTGCCATCTTGATGGACACAGTTCTAAGTTAGGTTGTAGCTGTTGGATGCCAGATATCAGTGTCGTTAGCTCTGTAGCTTGGATATATAGCAATACCTCTCCCCCATACTGGGTTCCTGAGACCCTAGACCCCTGCTGATTTGTTTCCTCACATTACTTTTGCCCTCATTTTTGTTCCTTCTCTCCTCTCCTCCTTGTGTTCTAGGGTCAGGTGTGATCTGGCAACCCTACCTTTACTGTATTGCATTCCCTCATCTAGGTATTTTATATACCACAGAAAAATGAGATCACCCTGTGCTGTCCTTACTCTGGCTTGCTTTACTTAATACAATATCTTAACTTAATACAGTATCTTAGGGGCTGGAGTGATAGTCCAGCGGGTAGGGCATTTGCCTTGCACACAGCAGACCTGGGTTTGTTCTCCGGCATTCCATATGGTCCCCTGAGCACCGCCAGGAGTAATTCCTGAGTCCAGAGCCAGGAGTGACCCTGAGCATTGCCAAGTGTGACCAAAAAAGCAAAAAAAAAATACAGTATCTTAATACAATACTTAATAGAACCTCAGTTCCATTGAGATTGCAACAAATTGCAAGATTTCCACTGTTCCTTGGAGCCGTGTAGTATCCTGTTTTGTGTGTGAGTGTGTGTGTATGTGTCTGTGTGTGTATACACATCTCCATAACCCATCTGTCTGCCCTGAAACATCTTGGTTGATTCTATATCTTAACATTCTTATTAAGTAAAACACTTAATCAGCCGAGGGCAACCGAGGCCATCACCCGTCCCTTCAGAATGACACTTGCCAAAAAAATAAGAAGTACTTAATAAAAATTGCAAATTTATAAACAATGGTCCTTATAAATGAATATATTTGTGTCTTGGGTAAATGAACAAAGCGTTTTTGGTGGATACCCAGAAGTGGAATCTCCAAGTCAATTAGCAGCTGAATTCTTGGTTGACTGAGGACACTCCAGACCAGAAAACAAACTTTCTGAAGACAGATTCTTTATGATTGCCCACTAGAAGTTTTAGATATCATAATATTATTATTCCATTAGAACAATATTGACATGATCAGAGCACCTCAGATGGGAAAACTGAAATATTTTTTTTCTACTATTACCTATGCTGTCTTCCAAGGTAAGTTCATGAGATTTGTGGGAAAGAAAGGATACAATGTTATCATGGAACCTCCCCAAGGTAATATAATAGGGATATGGTCAAATTCAATCAACTTTTTTTCCTTTGAAACCATTAAAACATCTGTGAGTCTGAGAAAATATGTTAGACATTAGATATAAAAATACACATTAATATTCAAATATAATAAACAGAAACACAATATATAATAAAATTAATTCTATATACAAACTTTCTGATGGGTTTTCAATGCATGTAAATAAAGGGCCTATAGGAACCAGAAAGTAAAACAGAGGTTGAGGAAGCCATCGAGATGATACAGTGAGAAAGGGGCTTGCTTTGCCCGCCCAACTGATACGGGTTTGATTCTGGTATGACATATGGCTCCCAGAGCCCAGACAGGCAGGACTAAGAAGAACAGAGGACTAAGAACTCCTAAGAACAGAGTCAGTAGTAAGCCGGGAGTTGTTTGAGTATACTTAAAACAACAACAATAAAAACAACAGAACAGAAGGTAAAGCCACTTCCACAGAGTTGGAAGGTAACCTCATTTCACTTGCATGGTCAGATTTAAGTACATTGTGAAAGTTAGTTCAGTAAATTATGATCCCTAGAGCAACTGCTAAAACTATGAAGCAAAAGATTATCAAAAGTTCTTCCAAGTCCACATGGATTATAAAGTAGTAACTAAAACAGCACAGTACTGGAATAAGGACAGACCCTCAGGTCAGTGGAATAGAATAAAAAAATTCCTAGACAGATCCTCAGATATATGGTCAGTTAACCTCTGATAAAGGAGCCAAAACTATGAAATGGGACAAGGATAGCCTCTTTACAAGTGGTGCTGGGAAAACTGGCTGACAATATGAAACATTATCAAACTCAGACCTCTTTCTAATGTCATGCACAAAAGTGAAATCAATATGTATTAAAGACCTAGATATCAGAACTAAATCCATTAGGTACACAGAGGCAAACAGCAAGAATTCTCTATAACACTGAAACCAGAGGCACATTTGAGGATGAACCACCATTGACCAAAAAAGTAGAAGCAGAGATAAACAAATGGGACTACATTAATTTTAGGAGTTTATACACCTAAAAGCAAATAGTTACCACAATACAGACACAGCCCATATACAGGGATAAATTATCTCCCCAGCAGTCATCTGATAAAGGGTTAATATCCAAAGTCTATTTATTTATAAAGCACTAGTTGAACTCTACAAGAAAGAAAAAAGTATCTAACCCTATCAAAAGGTAGGGAGAAGGGAAAAACAGGAACTTCCTCAGAAAATAAATACAAATCATAAAGTGTTCGATGACAGGCCTAGCTAGCTTGGGAACTCTGTGTAATCCACTTACAGTTTAAGCTATTTACATGTTCTTAAGCTAGGGTTCATGCTAATGAGATCTCTTCTGTGTAAACACTGATGGAGGGTATGACATTTACAAGAGTCGTTTTGACTCTGAATCAGTAACTTCTGAAATATTACTATAATCTCTATATGATTTCAATGTTATCTAGATTGGACACAATTCCTCTTAATGCCCACTGGCCCCAGCATGGGAAAGTTAGAATTTACCAGGAGATACCATCCTGGCTACATTGAGACATTGAGATTGAAGGAAGGATCATGCTAGTTTGCCCTCAATCAGGCAAGCATGACCCTTTTAGTAAAAAGAGGACAAGACACTCAGAATCACCTTTGTGCAAAACAGGAAATAGACAGACCTTGTGGGTACCATCTAGATTGCAGAAAATCCATGAAATTATGATGTGTTTCTCCCCATGAATATACATCCATTGAGATGTATTTCTTTATACAACTCTCTCTCCAGTATTTTGACATAGAGATAATCTCTGAGAAATGGACTAGTCCCTGGCATAATCATTTGTTTAGACTTGAAACAAGAGTTTCAATTGATCTTTGTTGACATTACCCTCCCTGAAGATAGGATTACTTTTGGATATATAAGAGGACTTGAAGACCTACTGAGAGTCTAATACGAGAGTATCCCACCCACACGGCAGAGCCTGGCAAGCAACCCTTGTCATATTTGATATGCCAAAAACCAGTAACAATTATAGACCTCATTCCCATGACCTGATGGAATGGTTTGAGGCTCTTCGTGTTCCTGAAGTGAGCACATGCCCTTGGGCTACACTAGCATGTGACAGGACATATGGAGATGCTATTGGTGCCCGCTCGAGCAAATCGAAGAACAATGGGAAGACAAGTAACAAGTAACAAGGGGACTTACTTTAGGTACTAGGATCCACTGACACAGAATCACAGGGCAGAGCTGCTACCAGCTTTCCCTGTGCCTGGCTGATAATGAGGCATCCAGGAGAGAGAGTGGGTTCTGGCCCTGGCCCGCTATCCTAATAGAGCTTCAGAAGAAGCCAGAGGAACCCCTGAACCATGATGGCAGCCACTTTTAACATCCAGACTTCACTGCTCAACAGAGCTCCACCCAAGAGAAAAGCCGATCTCAATCCCTGTTCATCAGAGGCCCACCCT
Source organism: Cryptotis parvus (assembly GCA_021461705.1). Lineage (NCBI taxonomy): Eukaryota > Metazoa > Chordata > Mammalia > Eulipotyphla > Soricidae > Cryptotis > Cryptotis parvus. The sequence goes on from JAJIBD010028988.1 coordinate 4,718, forward strand.
ATAGAGAAGCATATTTCAATCCCAGATATGCTTGAACCAGAGACACATATACACAGGGCAGAGCTGCTACCGGCTTTCTCCATTGTGTGCAGTCACTTTGTGGCCATGTAGTTCATCAGTAAATGAATGAACTGAGAGCCTACCTACCAGAGACTCACAGACATGGGACAGAACTGCTACTGGCTCTCCCTGTGCCCAGCTGCTCACGAGGCACCCGGGAGGGATGGCAGATTCTAGCCTGGCCCGCCACCCCAGCAGAGCCCTCACAAGGGCCAGACAACCTCCCCACTGCATGAGGGCCACCTTTTTCTACATCCGACTTCCCTCTCTTCAGAACTCCACCCACCAGAAGAGTCTATCACAGCCCACATCAGCAAGACCCATTCTGCAGTAGTCTTTTTCAAATCCAGTCCAGAACCCCACTCAGCAGAAGAGCCTATCACAGCCCAATCATAGAGACCCACCCTGCAGCAGTCTTTTCAAATTTGTCCCAGGTATGCTGATCCAGAGAGTCACAGACATGGGGCAGAGATGCTACTGGCTCTGCCTGTGCCCAGCCGCTCATGAGGTACCCAGAAGGGATGGCAGGTTCTAGCCTGGCACGCCACCCCAGCAGAGCTTCACAAGTGCCAGACGAACCCCCCCCCACTGCATGAGGACCACCATTTTCCACATCACGATGTCCCCTCGCCAGAATTCCCCGAGCAGAAGAGCCTATCACAGCCTGGCTCACACGGCCGGAAGTGGCCATGTGGTTCATCAATAAATGCTGGAGATCAGAGGTGACTACAAGAGTATGCCACCCGCACAGCAGAGCCTGGCAAGCTACCCGTGGTGTTGTATTTGATATGCCAAATACCAGTAACAATTATGTACCTCATTCCCATGACCTGATGGAATGGTTTGAGACTCTTTTATGTTCCTGGAGCCAGCATAGGTCCTTGGGCTCTACTAGCATGAGACAGAACATATGGAGATGTTACTGGTGCCCGTCGAAAAAAATCAATGATGAACGGGAAGACAGTGAAACAGTGAGAGCCTACCTGCCATGGAGAGTATCCCACCTGCATGGCAGAGCCTGGCAAGCTATCCATGCAGTACTCAATATGCCAAAAACAGTAACAATAATAGACCTCATTCCCATTGATCATTTGATCACTTGATCACTTGAATCCCGTTATTCATCTATTTGCTCGAGCGGGCGCCACTAACATTTCCATTGGACCCTAACACGAGTCAATGTAACCCAAAGGCATCTGGTTGATTCAGGAATATGAAGAGCCTCAAACTGTTCCTTCGGGGTCTTGACAAGGAAGTCTGACCATCTTGTAGGTGGGCAGCCACGTGATCTATTGACATCCCGTGGGATCCAGTCGGTAATGGCTCTAGTCCAGCGGTTTTCTCCAAATTGCATTACATGTCCAGCCCATCTGATTTTCGATGCCTTGACAAACGAGACAGCATCCGTGATTCTGGAATAGCGACGGAGGTCAGACCTCCGGATTCCTTCTCTCACTTGAGTGAGGCGTGATATTCCAAGCATCGCTTTTTTATTCCTCTCTGGGAGACCCGAATAGCATTCTCATCCTGCTTTCATAGGGCCCAGGTCTCTGAGGCGTATGTTAATGCAGGGAGAATGGTGGAGTCGAAGAGATGTGCCCAGAGCAGGAGGTTCTTTGTCCTTTTAGCTATTTCTTCGATGCCTTTGAAGGCATTCCATGCCGCTCTCTTCCTCCTGCGCAGCTCAGGTTTTGGGGTCGTTCATCATGTTGATTTCTTGACCTAGGTACACATAACTGATGCATTCAGAGATGTTTGTTCCATTGAGAGTGAATGGGGCCTCTGGAATTAGTTCATTCTTCATGAACATTGTTTTCTTTAGATTCAGCTGTAGACCTATCTTTCCACATTCTCGGTCAAGTCAGCCAGCATTTGTGCTGCTTGGCTAATGTTTGGTGTTATTAGAACGATGTCATCAGCGAAGCGGAGGTGGTGTAGTTGCCGACCATCTATCTTCACTCCCATTCCTTCCCATTCTAATTGTTGCATGATGTTCTCGAGGGTGGCGCTGAAGGGTTTTGGTGAAATGGTATCACCCCTGTCAAACCCCTCTTTTCACATTAATGATCACTTCTTTGTAGAATGGTGAGATCCTGGTGGTGAATCCATAATACAGCTCACGAAGGATCTTGATGTATTGGGTTTGAACACCCTGTTTGGCTAGGGCTTCGATGACTGCTTCAGTCTCCACAGAATCAAAGGCTTTCTGTAAATCAATGAACTTGAGACAGAGCGGCATCTTGTACTCCCTACAAACCTCGATGAGCTCCGGTTACTGTGTGGATATGGTCGATTGTGCTGAATCCTTTCCGGAAGCCTGCTTGCTCGCATGGTTGTCCTTCATCTAGTGTTCTGCTAATTCTGTTCAGGATGACTCGTGTAAACAGCTTGTAGATGACGGACAACAGGCAGATGGGGCGATAGTTGCCAATGTTGTGAATGTCTCCCTTCTTGAACAGTAGAACTGTCCTGCTGGTTTTCCATTGGGAGGGCACCTTGCATTCGGACAGGTAGCGTGTGAAGAGGCGAGCTAGTGTATTGATGAGTACCGACAGCAGATTCACTTGAGTGAGGCGTGATATTCCAAGCATAGCTCTTTTCGATTCCCATTGACCTTAACGAATTTTTGAGGCTCTTCATGTTCCTGTAGAAAGCAAATGCCCTTGGCTACACTATCATGGGACAGGAATGATGGAGACATTACTGCTGCCTGCTCAAGTAAATTGATGAACAATGGGAAGACATGTGATACAAGTGATACTGATATCCACTGTGGTGGGAGACTTAGGCCAATGAATGGTCTAAGTTCTTACCAAGAGCTAGAGGTCTGGGGAATCCCATTATCTTGAACTGAAGTAGCAGAGCTAGTTGTATTGGTAATTAGTAAAAGACTTTTGAAACTGTGCTGGACTCCTGAGTTGTCATCCATTGCCCACGGACCTCAGAGGTAGAAGGAACTAGTTTCCTGACATTGTTGGGGGTCCCAGTGGCTTCCCTGACAGTAAAGAAATATGAAAAATGTTCTATATTTTTGTTAGCGGGAAAATGCAAATTTAAACTTCAACGAAATATTATCTCACACCAGAGAGACTGGAACTCATCAAAAAAGAAAAAGAAGCACCAATGTTGTCATGGATGGGGCAGGGAAGTGATCCTCATTTATTCTCTGCTGGTGGGAATGTTGACTGGTCCAGCCCTTTTGTAATATAGTATGGACATTCCTCAAAAAACTAGGAGTGGAGCTTCCACAAGACCTAAAAATTGCACTCCCTGGGAAGAAACCCTCAGGGCCAAAAAAGCCATCTGCACTTCTTTGTTCATGGTATCACTTTTCAGAACAGCTCAAATCTGGAAACTACTGAAAGGTTCAAAACCAGAAGATGGTATAAAGAAATATGGTACATATGAACAATAAAATTCTACTTAACCATAGGAAATGATGAAGTCGTGCAATGTTGCTGCTATGTGAATGCATCTGGAAAGAACCAAGTTAAGTGAAATGAGTCAGAGGGAGAGGAGTAGACTCAGAATGATCTTCCTCTTACAGAGGATGTAAATAAAAGTCGTAGGAACAGAATCAGGATCCCAAAGGCAGCAGAAACAAAGAGCAGGAAAACTGGTCTTCAGTAGGAGGCTGGTTACTGGGGTGGGAGGGGTGGGGGGGGATAATTAGGGTAGAGAACTCTAGAACAACTGCAGAAAAACTGCCACAGAGGTAGGCTGGAGACTGGAGGAAAATCGGGATATTGGTGCAGGGTCGTTGATCCTGGTAATTGTGTTCTAAAACTTTGTCATGACTGAAATTCAATCATAATTATCTTCGTAACTTTGTAAATCATGGTGGTTCAATACAAAATAGATTTCTTATAAGTCAAAAAAAAGGTAAAAATTTTTATAAGGCCAAAAATGTTAATGACTAAGTTAAAATTAAATACTCAAGAATATCTAAAAAATTCCAAAAGAATCCAGGAAAGATAAACAAGGTCATTAGTCCTCTGACTCCGTCTTCTTTCCTCCCTTGCGAGCATTCTCGAGATCCCTAAACATTTTTAGGAGCTCACTTGTCCGTCTTTGGCTAACTTGTCGAGTGTAGTTTGTACCCTATCCTCTGGCTTATTATCTTCAGTATACATGAACTGCATTTCAATTTCTAAACCATCTTTAGCACTTATTCTGGGGTCCATGTGAGCACCGTGAGCTAACCTAGTCTGTCTCTTACTTACCTCTCACAGCCTTACTCATTCTTCACTGAACTTCATCCCTTACAACCCTCTCCTTTGTGTACTAACGACTTTCCTGACCTTATCTTGTATCTAAACTTGTTACCCTTATATTTTCATGTGCCCTGAAACTTCATAACTTCAAAAATAACAATTATTAAAAGGTAATTTTAGCTTCTAATATGAAGAAAAATAAAATGAAAAATTGGTTAAAAGACAAGAATAGAAATTATTCTAAAGTTTGTTGTACAAAGTGTTTTCAAAGAAATAATAGGGTTGTATTTGGGTATTATACATCTTTTTCACTAGTCATAGGCATGTTTTCCATATCTGTAGGAGAAGTAGTAATGAGACAGGGGTTGGTTAATCAGAAAAGACAATAATTATATGTTATATAATATATATATGTAACAGAATTGTGCAGGTAATATATACAGTATGTACTGGAAAGAAAATAATTGTATGTTATATAATATTATATATAAAATAATTGTACAGGTAATATATAAAATATATGCTGGAAGGAAAGAATTATGTGTTGTATAATGTACATAATTGTTCAGGTAATATATGTATAATATATACTGGAAAGGAAAGAATTATATGTTTTATAATATTACATATAACATATTTGTTCAGATAATACATATAATATATACTGGAAATAAAAGAATTATATGTTGTATATGATATATAACATAATGTAGAGGGTTTTTTTTTCTTATGGGGTCATACCTAGTGATGCTCAGGGGTTTACTCCTGGCTCTGTGCTCAGGAATTACTCCTGATGATGCTCGGGTGCTCCAGTGTTTTAGTCTCATCTGAAAAGCTACAGGGGAATGGGCTTCTCAATCAGTGCCCAGGTCCCTCCCAGCAATTCTCAGTCAGCCAACTAGGGATTGAGTGTGAGGACCTGGAGCCCATGTGGTGGGCCTCACCCAGTGAGCATCAAGGGCTATTCTGAGCTTAGTACCTGGAGGAACCGTGTGATGCCAGGATCTAATCTGAGCCTCCTGCACTGCTTGTGGGACCATTTGGGGGTGCCAGGGATTGAATCCTGGTTGCTGCAAACAAGAAATTTCCTGCATTATTTTTGACTACAACGTTTTACTGAATGGTTACTTGGTAAAATTGAAGTTCTTTCATGCAGGACAAAATCAAGAGCCTGGCAAGCTACTGTGGTGTGTTCGATATGCCAAAAACAGTAACAATAATGGACCTCATTCCTAACGAATGGAGACATTACTGGTGACTGCTCGAGCAAATTTACAAACAACGGGAAGACAAGTGACAAGCGACAGGTTTTATAAATAATATATACTGGAACTTCAAGTATGTTCACGAGTATGAGTATGTGTGTGCATGAAAAAGACAGTGAGAAACAGACCATTTTTCTGAGGGTTTTAAACCCTGTAATATCTAATATAGGTGCTGGTATATAGCTAGCAATTAAATAGCACTTGGTTTTGATATATAAGATCTGGGTTTGCTGTGTTAGATTTCTGGCAATACCAGGGAAAGGAAAATAGAAACGAGTGTCTTGTAGAGGGTTACTAGATATATTCCTTTCCTGGAGGATAATAGAAATATGGAGAAACCAAGACCCAAGACTCATTTATCCACTTGCCTCTTGAATTTCTGGTAACCAGAATTTTAAAAGAAGCCTAAGTGAGGAAAATGAAATGACAAGAACTCAGAATACTTCTCAGTGTCTGCTACTTGCTCCTTCCTATCAACTTCAATATTGGTTTCATAAAATCAGGAACTTTAACATTTATTCTCCATCACATGTATGTCTTTGAATATTATACATTACAGATATTCAAATACTACTGTTGAGTGAAATAAATAAGGAAACAACTTTCCAAATTTCATTGGGCAGAAATTATATCTATTTGATTCTCTACTGTATTCCCAGTACACAGCATATTTCCAGACAGTATTTAAACATATGTTATATGCAGAGAATATATACATAGATCTTTAAACATATGTTATATGCAGAGAACATATACATATATATAAATCACACACAAAATTAAATTAGAAACCATAATTTTGAATGGAAAAGTTTGCTTTTTTAGCAATAATCAAAATTGTAAGAATTATAAGGATGTGAAATAGCATTAAAGAACCCAAATCCTGGGCCAGAGTAAAAGTACAATGGGTAAGACACTTGCCTTGCAAGACCCCAAATGGGTTCCACCCCCAGCATCCCATATGGTCCCTGGAGCACTTCCAGTCCTCGTAATAGCATAAATAGAAATTATTCACATTTTCTGGATGAGAAAACTGAGACTCAGAGTGGTTAAACGATTTGTCAAAGTCTTAATACAAGTGGTAGAGTCCAGCCCCAGGTCTCTTTGATATCATCATACTTTTCCGCTCTCCTTGGTCACATGCTTGAAGTAGCATGTGAAGAATATCCATGAGTCGGAGCATTGGTTGGGCCCCAGGAGTCAGTCATTTACACCCAGAAAACTGGGACGTACAGACTCAAAACACATTCACTTAGAGTGCACCCATGAGCTTACAAAGCAACTCACAATTTTGTGCCCCTTGTCTTTAAAATATCCTAAGCGGTGTAGCCATCCTGCATTTTCACTTCTGTGACTCTCATTAAAACTCTCATTAAATCATTAAAATTCATTTCATTCTCTTAGAAAAAGTAGTGCTTTATTTCTCTGATCTGCAAAATGGATAGATGGAAATTTTAATGACCTGATGCTGCTTAGTTAACACTACTTTAATTGTTTGTCTTATGTTTCTAATCTAAGATTTTTCAAGTTCCTGAAAGATACAAAGTCCCACAAAATTGATTAATGAGGCACATTCTCCTTTATGGGAGAAAATACCCAACAAGTACCAACAGGTCTATGCAGAAAAGAATCACAAAGGATAATCTTTCTAAGTTTCTATGGTGTAATGAGCTGATAGTAGTTATTCTCTCATTTTCTCAAAAAGTGAATAAAGGAGGCACCATAAAAGTGAAAATGGAATGGATACTTTTAAAGCCAAGTGGAATCACGCTGATTAATGCATTATTACCTAAAGCACATCAAATACTTTGCTCAACACGTTAAAGTGCATAATACGTGCCCTCTTTCAATTATTTTTTACAGGTAAGAGCAGTCACTTGCAACATTACTGAGCCACTGTTCAGTGACATTTCTTAAATTATATTTTAAAATTTTATTTAAAATCACTTTTATTGAATCACTGTGATATTACACAGTTATTCACAATTGATTTTCAGTTACACAATGTTTCAACAATCCCTTCACTGTGTCCAAGTCCTCTACCAATCCCCATCCATTTTCTTCCCACCCAGATTTTCAGAGGCACTTTTTAAATATATTTTATTATACCACCATGAGATAAATAATTACAAAACTGTTCATGTTTGGGTTTGGGGCATATAGCATTCCAGCACCCATCCCTCCACCAGTGCCCATTTCCCACCACCAATGTCCCCGATTCCCTCCACCTTCACCTAGCCTGCCTCTATGGCAGGTTATTTATCTCTTTCTCTCTTTCTCTGTCTCTCTATTTCTCTCTTCTTTCTCTTACATATTGTTGATAGTAATACATATACTTAGAGGTTATCATGTGTATCCTTTTGCCTGTATTTAATACTAAGTTCTATATGGTAATAGCACTTTCGACAATTATTGGCACACTGTTCCTTTCTCTGTCTTACCTAACCTCTACTCCCACTCATTTGTGGTAATTTCCACCTTTGACAAGACTTGCTGATACACATTTTGCCTGACCTTGGATGTTGGTATCACAATATGTGTGTGTGTATATATATATATATATATATATATATATATATATGTGTGTATATATATATAATACACACACACTCATATATATGTATGTGTGTATGTATGTATATATATTTATGTCATGCAAATAAATTTAGTCATTCTATATCTGTCTCTCTCCTGGCTAATTTCATTCAACATGATCTTCTCCATGTCCATCCATTTATAGGCAAATTTCATAACTTAATTTCTCCTAACAGCTGCATAGTGTTTCATTGTGTAGATGTACCACAGTTTCTTTATCCAGTCATCAATTCTTGGGCACTCTGGTTGTTTCCATTCTGGCTATTGTGAATAATGCTGCTATGAACATAAAAGTAGGGATGGTGTTTCTGCTGTGTTTTTGGCTTCCCAGGGTATATTCCCAGGAGTGGTATGGCTGGGTCAAATGGGAGTTCAATTTCTAGTCTTTGGAGGAATGTCCATATATTTTTCCAAAAAAGGCTGTACCAGTCGACATTCCCACCAACAATGGATGAGAGTCCCCTTTTCCCCATATCTACGCCAGCACTTATTGTTCTTGCTTTTTGGATATGTGTCACTCCTCAGAGGCACTTTTCATGTACATTTTGCACTGTGGTTTACTGTACTACAGTACAGTATTCTGAAAGTATTTCATACATAAGATTCTGCACCTTGAAGCACCACCTCCTCCTCTCAGTTGGACATTTCCCTCCACCACAGACACTGTCCCTTCCCCTGCCCCCTCAAGTGGCATGTTTTCTAACAAATGCCAGTTCTCATGTTCTTTGCTTCTATTTCCTCAGATATCCAATATTCCACCATTATATTTCTTTATACCCAATGAATAAGAGAGATTATTTTGTGTCGGTCTCTTTCCCTTAGACTAACTTCAGTCAGTGTGATACATCGAAGTGACTCCATGGAGCAGCAAATTCCATGAGCTTATCTTTCCTTATTGAGTAATCGTCTATTGTTCATATCCACCATAATTTCTTTATCCAGTCATCTATTCCTGAACAGTTGGATGATCTTCAGATTCGGGCTATTGTTAATAGTGTTGCAAGGAACCTAAGGCTGAAAATATCTTTCTCTATTTTGTTTTTAGACCCTTGGAGTATATTCCAAGAATTGGGGTAGTGGATCAAATAGAAGCTCAATTCCTAGATATTATTTTTAGAAATATCCATATTGTCCTCCAGAACAGCTGAAACAGTGGACATTCCTGCCAGCCCTGAGTCCCTTTCCCTAAAGATAAAGGAAAAAGCATAGGTAGACTTCTCCACAACATTGGAATTACAGGCATCTTCAAGATTAAATAATACCAACACAACAATCTAAAACAAAAAATAAACAAATGGGACTACATTAAATTAAGAAGCTTCAGCAGCTCATAAAATGATGGCCTGGATACAAAGATAAGCCACAAAATGAAAAAAATTATTTACACAACACTCATCTGCTAAGGGGGAATATCAAGATAAATAAGTCACTGGCAGAACTTTACAAGATAAAAAATATCAAACCCATCAAATAAGAGGAGAGTGATAAGCAGAAACATCCACAAAGAAGAAATACAAATGGCCAAAATATGTAAGAAAATGCTGTGCATCACTAATCAGCAGTGACATGTTCAAAGTACTGCATTTAGGGGCTGGGAAGATTGTACAGAGGACAGCGCACTTGCCTTGCACTCAACCATGGATTTAATCCTAGGTTCCCATCAGCCCCTCCAGGCTTTCTGTTTCTCTGAGCACAGAGTCAGGAGCAATCCCTGAACACTGTGCATTATGCCCTAAGAAGCAAATGTGTGTAATATATATGTATCACTTGTATCACTTGTCTTTCTGTTGTTCATCAATATTCTCAAGTGGGCACGAGTAACATCTCCATATGTCCTGTCTCATGCTAGTGTAGCCCAAGGGCATCTGCTTGCTCCAGGAACATGAAGAGCCTCAAACCATTCGTTCAGTTCATGGGAATGAGGTCTATAATTGTTACTGGTTTTTGGCATATCAAATACAACACAGGTAGCTTGCCAGGCTCTGCAGTGCAGGTGGGATACTCTCATATACATATGTAATATGTGTAATATATTATATATACTGTATATGTAGAACATATATGATATATACATGTAATTCATACACAGAGTTTAATATATGTATCTCATGCATATATATACAAAGATCTGCATATAGACCATTGGATTTCAAATCAATGCTAGTATATAGTTCTGGATCTAAACATCTCTCATCTAAATAACTTTTTATTAAAATGTATTATTTAATGCAGTGGGCAACACCAAGATAGAAATATATGATTTAAAGACATATTAAAGAAATTGCATTTGAATAAGAAGTCTACAAACTTCTATATTAGGTGGCATGAATAATTTGAGAAAACATGACAAAGCTCATGAGAATCTGCTGAGATTAACTTTCATTTTGTTTCCCATTATGTGCATTAACACGAATTGGAGCGATTCAATTTACCCAACTGCTATAACTCATTTTTTAAAAATTTGAATGCTTAATTCTTTAGGTTTTAAATTATTAAAACATTTTATATTCAGATGATGAAATTATTTCTCTTCTAAAGACTGTAGGAAGAAATGAAATTCATAGCTTAATCAATCAGCTTTAAAAATTTACCCTTAAGAATCATGACCATAGAAATAACTATGACTTCAAAAAATATTTTATGGCGTTCATCCTTTTATATAAATAGGTACATAGAAATTTTAGTTCTAACCATTTTCCCTGAGGGACTTCTCTGTAAGTTTAGAGAAACCAAACAAATAAGTTGTTTCTCTCATATTGAAAAAAAAGGTGAGTAACTTCTTCCCCCTGACCAGAGTTCTTTTTCTCTTTACCTTATGGAATATTTTGAGAACAATTTCTAAAACAATTTGAAAAGGAATGAAGGGAACATCTGTGTGTGGTTATTGACATTAAAGCTGAAATATTTAATCTTTCACTAGGCCATTAGCTGAGTGTTTAAAGATCCCTTTTGTCAGTTCGAAAAAAAGTCCTTTAAAGTTCTACTTTATCAGACATTTCTATCATGAGGTAGTATTGAGTTTTGTCAATACTCCTTCAGCATGTACTGAAATTATATTTTTTATTTTATTGACTTCATATGACATTTTGCTTTTGAAGGATAAACCCCATGTCAACATGATATTCAAACTTTGTGTGCACTGCAGAATTTGGTTTGCTGGAATTTAATTGAGAATTTTATATGTGCTTATTTAATTCTTGTCGCTTGTCACTTGTCTTCCCGTTGTTCATTGATTTGCTGGAGCAGGTGTCAGTAACATCTCCATTCATTGGAAAAGAGGTCCATTATTGTTACTGTTTTTGGCATATTGAATACACCATGGGTAGCTTGCCAGGCTCTGTCGTGGCTCTGGGTTCATCCCATGGGGTCCAGTCTTTTTCTACATCAGATCATCAATCATCTAGGGCCCATGGGGCAGAACCCTGGGTATAGACAAGCCTGTCTCCTGTCTGCCACCTGCTGTCGCAGCTGGGCACCACAGCCACAACTACAACAACTCAAGGGGCAGAGATATAATTCTTAGCTTATAGATTTATTTTCATGTCTTTGCCTTTCGATTAGCACCTCATGCTGCTTTAAAAAATAATCATCACGAATTTGAAAATTAATATTATATAAGAGAACTCACTAATGATTACAAAGTCAGGAACACAGTATTACATGTATGTATAGACAATTTTTTGATCCACACAACTGAGAGTGGTAGGACGTTGAGTTTGGTTGAGGTCCTTTGGGTGGTACACATGATGACTGCAGTTTTAAAGTTATGTGCAGTTAAATCACTATTAACAGCATTATAAACCACAGAATCTTCATAAAAGTAAATAAGTAGAGAATTGACATTCTGGAATGAAACTATAGAAAGATATAAGAAACAGAAAGCCTGCTTTGAAGTCCTGTTCAGAAATAGCAAAGATGACAGGCCCAAATACCATACTACAAGGTCACTAAATGATTGAAAAAAATCAGTGTGACCTTTTGATATTACATGTGTGTACCCAAATGCAAGAATTCTGGAGGCAACTATGGACCATGGTACCACATGGAAGACACAGGAAGATAGTTTGATATCCTCAAACCGAAGAATTGCAGAACTTTGAGCCAATGTGTTATACAACAATATTTTACTCTCTAAAATATCACTTTCAGCATATGTTGATGACTTAGTTGAGATTGCCAATTCTGAGACTATTTTAGTTCTTCTTATCCAACTATCCATTACCCAACTATCTAACACACTTACACAGTAACTTAAATAAGAGTACTAAGGAAAAAAGAATTCAAGTGGAATGGGAGGGCATTCAAAGTGGTGGAAGGCTGGGTTTCCTTCTAAAGGCAGCTTTAGAACCCCAGCTCTAACTAGGTGGCCAAAAAAGGTAATGCTGCCACTTTCAGCAAAAAAAAAATAATAATTTTAGTAATTATGGAGTTCAGTTCAGGGTTTAGCACAAACAGTAAAGTCCCTGAAGAATACATGAGTGATGGTGTGGATGGGAAACTTAGTAAGTGAGGGTTAGTGATAAAGATGGAAGGAGGTTGGGGTAACTTAACTATAGCAGCCCACAACTGAAGAGCCATTCAGGAAGGAGAGGTAGGTGAGAGTGAAGGAACAAGGACAGGAATGACAGCTTCTACAACTCAGTGCATCAGGGTTGATACCTGATATTGCCAGATCCCCACTTACCAACTGGAATAATAAATACTCCAACACCCAAGTGACCAGAATAACACATCCTCCAACACTATTAGCCTTAATCAAATAGTTATAAAATAATATATAACAAAACAGTGATAAAAAACTGGATTACTTGCTACAATAATTATTTTAACCTGAAGAATATAAAACTACTATTAATTTTCAAAACAAGGCCTGGGAGTTAAAGAGCTTTGCTGAACTCACCATTCTCTGTCTCAGGGCTCATCTACACAAAAGCCTTAATAAATTACTCTTGTTTAAAGGAAGGAGAATCTATCGAGCAGGAGTCTGCATGAGGGTACGGTATGTTCTAAACTAGAGAACTCCAGGACCACATCAACAAGAAATACATCCTCCAGGCTTGCGTGCAGCAGTGGTAGGGGGAACCACAGGTACCAGTGATTGTACTGGGTTGGCTGCATCCAAAGTTTGTACCTCTCAGTCCTTTATTTATCTATCAGACCCAGGAAGTTGCTCTTAAATCACTAACAAACATCCAAGTTTACTCTTGGTTGTCTTTTTCTTAATCTTCTGTTCTTATAACTAGTAAAAGGTACCCGCTGTGTCATAGCTATCCTTTATGATCTGAGATACACAATTAAACTTGTGTCAGGATATTTATCAACCGAGGCATGCAAGGAATATTTCCAGCTGGTATTTTGGGTGAGGTGATATATGCCTTTCTAGAAGAAGGAAAGAGGGTTGGTATAATCTGTTCTGCTTCAAATATCTAATCTGACCATGGATTGATAAAATAACATCAGTATATTATTTGAGCTGCATAAAAGATTCTTTATTCCTATGCTTGTATCAGAACAAAGTACTGAAATTATTAAGGGAAAGAAAAGCAGTAAAGTAAGTTCTAAGCAGTTCACTTGAGACCCATAGAGAATTTGTTGGTTTTAACCCACAGTATGTCCCAGTGAAGAGACTAAGTAAACAAATGTATGTCATCTGCGTGTTGCCCATGACAAACACATAAACAAGAACAGACAGCACTAGGAGATACCAACTGAGAAGAGCCTCCTGACCCTAGTAAGGAGACAAACATTTGTGCTCAAGTTCTTCCTGAAGAGGGTAAAAACTAAATGAGAAAATGCAGCTAGAGTTGAGGAACGCTTCCCAGAGCAGGTGTGCTTCCTTCAGACCGTGACGCTCTGGGGGAAAGAGGGCCAGTGCCTTCTACATACCTGCAGGCTGGGGAGGAATATAATCTCTGGTAGGGCTGAAAGGGCTGCCTTTTCAAACCACTCACATATTAAGGACAATAAGAAAATGGATGGGTACCTGGTTCAGAAAATCAAGAATTCTTTACTGAGACATTTTAATGAAATAATGGGGATAAAATTTTTGTTGAGACTGAGCAAAACATAAGTAGGTGATAATGGACATTCTGAAGAGACTCAAATAAAAAAACTATATTTATAACATAATAATTCACTGGTAAATTAAAACATTCTTTTGGTTCTCTTTTATGTAATGAAGAGCCGCATAACAAAGGTGTCAGAAAAGAATGAACATTTCAAGGATAAAGGCTTAATTACCTTTGAAAGTTGATCTCAGCCAACACTTCTTTAAGCATTATAGGATGCTACAAGAGAGGAAAATATTACAACTGTTAAAGTTTGTTCACTAATTCATAATTATATATAATTATATACATATGACATATTTGCATTTTTATAATAAAGACAAGGTGTATATGTAAGCTAAGGACATATTTTCCAGCACCCAATGTGTATCTTTCAGATAGACTATTGTATTCCTTAACTTTCCAACATCAGAAACATAATTTGATAAAACATTTACAAATTTCACTCACACAGCAAGTTATTCCAAAACCTTCAAAAGGGATACACATCTACTTTTTACTGCTGTTAATTTTTATAAAAAATAAATGGAATAAATGGACAAGTAACTAAGGCACAAATCTATGATATTGTCATATTCAAATAAGCAGAACAGGGAGTTATAGTCTTCATTTCACCTACAAAAATTACTTGTTACCTCACCAGTTTATTTAATATTGTTAAATTAATGAAGTATATGCACTCTTAAATAATGAATAATTATTTCTGTAGGAACATTTACGACATTTCACATAGAAAGATAATTGGTTGAATGTCTTCAAAAAAAACTTTGTGCTGAAAAGATTATGCAACATACCAGTAATTCTTGATTGAACTCTTGATTTACAAAGGTGGGCTGACAGATGGATGAAGAATATTGAATGCTCTCTTTGTTTTTAAGACCAATGATGACAACAATCCCAAAGAAGACCCAGAGAAAGTCTAAGAAATAAAATTTCACTTTATGGAAGGAATCCTAGCAGAGACAGACATGGAGCAGAGCTGCTACTAGCTCTCACTGTGCCCAGCCGCTCATGAGGTGCCTGGGAAGGATGGCAGGTTCTAGCCCTGGCCCGCCACCCCAGCAGAGCCTCACAACAAGCCAGAAGACCCCGCACTCCATGAGGACCTCAATTTTCCACATCTGGACTTCCCACTTGTCAGAACTCCACCCAGCAGACCAGCCTATCACAGCCCGGCTCATCAAGATCCACCCTGTTGCAGTCTATTTTAATCGGACTAGGTATGCTGATCCAGAGACAGACATGGGGAGAGCTGCTACTAGCTCTCACTGTGCCCAGCCACTCATGAGTTTCCTTGGAGGGATGGCAGGTTCTAGCCCTGGCCCGCCACCCCAGCAGAGCCTCACAACAAGCCAGACGACCCCCACTCCATGAGGACCTCCATTTTCCACATCCGGACTTCCCCCTCATCAGAACTCCACCCAGCAGACCAGCCTATCACAGCCCGGCTCAAGCAGCTGCGCGGTTCATCAATAAATGCTGGATTTTGAGATGACTACAAGAGTATGCTACCCGCATGGCAGAGCCTGGCAAGCTACCCGTGTCATAATTGATATGCCAGAACCTGTAACAATTACAGATCTCATTCCCATGACCTGATGGAATGGTTTGAGGCTCTTTATGTTCCTGGAGCAAGCAGGTGCCCTTGGGCACAATCGACGATGAACGGGGAAAACAGAGATACAGTGATCCTAGCAGCAACTAATCTATCTTTCACTTCACTATTATTTTTCTCTGCTCTATTTTAATTTTGTTGATTTCCTGAAACTCTAGAAATAACGATACTAATTTTTATCCCCTCTGGGCAGATCGCTAGCATTTATTTTCTAAGCCATAAAAAGTATTAAATTTGGAGAAATATTTCACTAATTTTACTCCAGGTCTAGCCAGTTCCTAATAAGAGCAAGACCTCAGAATTTTTTAACTATATTGTAAGCTTTTCCCACCTCCATTAATTTTGACTTCCTTATAGGCCTTGCAGAGTGTATATATCTTTGTATAACAAGGATTTTAAATAAACCTTAGAGAAATGCTCCCCTGAATCTGTGCTCAGGCCTATGTGTCCAAAGACTGTCACAATTTACCCGCTCTTGTCTCGTTTCTGTTACGTTCCTGGATAGTCACAGGGCTCAGTCTCGTTAAAGCATGAGAAAGGCCAGCAGAGAATTTTTTTCATTGCATTTAATTCAGTGCACATAAGCTATGACTTTTATATGCTTGGAATGCTCATAAAATTCTGAGCACACATAGATAAGTGAAATGAAATTCCTGTCCGGAGTAGTTCTGAAACCAGGAAGTTATTAGTAAACTTTATCCAGGAAAGCCCTGAAAAATATGATTTTAAATAGAAAAGAATGCTCAGCTCTCGTAGTTATAAACGATTTTACTAACATTTTGACAGGTGTACTCCTGGATATGAATTCCATAACCCAAAAGTGTGGGGACATAGCAGTCCACTAGAGGAAATGAAACTTCATCCTTTGAGGGCAGAATGAAATTCTGTACACACACACACACACACACACACACACACACACTTTTTGCCTACACATTCTAGCCCCCAGAATTTCTGACATTAATTAGCTTTATGACTCATTCAGCTTATTGAATTATTTTTCTTTTTTGGATTTGGGGCCACATCCAACAGTGCTCAGAGCTGACTCCAGGTTCAGTGCTCAGCTAGCACTCCCGATGTTCAGGGCACTATCATGCCAGTGGAATTGAACCCATGTCTGACATTTGCAACACAAGCACCCTACCCACTGTATTATCTCTCCAGCCCCTTATTAATATTTTATATATAAAGCTAACTTATAATTTTTCATATATACAACATTTTGGCATGATGATTTTCAGAAAAGGTGATCTACGAATGGGCTTTTTGCTAATTTAGTGCCAAAACCATTTCTCCTTATAATGAGAAATGCTTTTAAAGTGTATCCACTTGCCCCTGTTTATTTGCTTCATAAGAACAGCTGGCATATAAGTTACAAAATTCTAATTCAAAAAACATCAGAATTTAGGTTGAACATAGGCTATGTTCTAGGCACACAAATTTGAAACTAAATAAATACCCCTTCTTCTGACTTTGAACTCAGAAGTAACAAGGAAACATTGAAAGGTAGTATTCAAACAGAAACTAAGGAGACACTGTAAGGAAAATCAGAGTTGTTGGCAAGTCAAAGCCATATTCAAGGCCCAAGAGAGATGAAGTTAAGGGAAAGCCAAGGAGAAGTTTAGTGGCCAATGAAAAGAATGACATTGTATTTTGGTAGTCAATGCACACTCTACCCAACACACAAATCCTCCTACACCAAGGATGGAGAACTACCTTACAGTTCTAGTCTTTTGGAAACCTTAGTTGCTTCACCATCATTGTATCACTGTATCACTGTCTTCCCGTTCATCGTCGATTTGCTCGAGCAGGCACCAGTAACATCTCCATATGACCTGTCTCATGCAAGTAGAGCCCAAGGGCACCTGCTTGCTCCAGGAACATAAAGAGCCTCAAACCATTACATCAGGTCATGGGAATGAGGACTATAATTATTACTGGTATCTGGCATATCAAATACGACACGGGTAGCTTGCCAGGCTCTGCTACCCGTAGCTCATCATTGTAGCTCCATAATTCTTTATGTCTGCACAATAAGCGTATTTGATAACAAAAAAGTGGTATTTTATGCCAGGGTCCACAAGACTGAATAGATTTCTATATGCTGGTTAACTGTCATTAAATTTCTACATCAAAGTCAAGATAAGGCAAATAGTCACACAAAAGAATTGGGGTTCTAGATGACAATAAGAAAAACAGAAGTCAAGATAAACCATATGAAATGAAAACAGGAAGTGAAAACCAGGATTCAGGATGGCAATATATTCTATGCAGCCAGTAAAAGAGTATTGTTACAAGAAGTCTCAGAAACATCTTCCTAAAAGGAAGAGGAAGCATAGGGAGAAAATGAGGTACTAGGTAGGAAGGGAAAGACATGAGCAATCAAAGAGCTCATTGTACATTTCTTGGACATTTTAATCCACTGCCTAATGTCTCTACAACAATGTTATGAGAGAAATAAGATTTTTTTTTGCATTAGCTCTCTTCTCATGAGAGTTAATAAATATATTTCTGAGTGCATCAAAATAACTAACTTGAGAACACTGGGAAAATTTACAGTCTTATATATGATACTGATGTGAGCCCATATCTTATATATGATACTAATGTGAAGAGGGATAGAGCTGCCAGAAACATGCAGAAGGCCTGGATAAAATTCCTTTAGTCAGTTAAATATCCAGATACCCCCGGCAGAGCAGAAACCAGCTTTCCCCGTTGAACCCCCTGCATTCCATGTACCACGAGGGCAACTTCCAACCTGAGCCCACCATCCCAATGGAGACTCGGAAAAGCCCAGAGAAACCCCCAAACCCTGCTGGCATCGATCTTCACCATCCACACTCCACAGCTCATAAGATCTCCACCCAACCGACTAATCCAATCTCCAGTCTGGCTTGTCAGAAACCCAGCCTACAAGGACCCACCATGCAGAGACCTGCTCTTCAGAGGAGATTGTTTCAAGCCCAGGAATGATGAGCCACAGATACAGATACACCCGGCAGAGCAGAAACCAGCTTCCCCCATTGTGTGGCTGTGCGATTTACCTCCAAATTGCTGTGAATATTCTACCCACCCCTTTGAGAGAGCCCCAAAAAGTAATGAGACTATAGTGCCCGCACGGCAGAGCCTGGCAAGCTGTCTGATGCATGTTTGATATGCCAAATCCAGTAACAGAAATGTTTATTTTCCTGACCCCAAAAGAGCCCTTAATACGGCAGCAGTAAGAAAGGTGAACAAGCAGTGCCTGATAAAATTTCATGGCCAACATAGGCTGTCAAAACGAAGGACTAAAATGACTGTACTTTCAGTGCACATATGCTGGCATCAGAAGCCTATATTGAGGGTCTGATGGTGCAAGTGCAAAAAGATCAAGTACGACATCATTGATCTGACTGAGACAAGGAGGCGTCAGTCGCATCATGCTGTACTTGACACCAGAGAAGAATTGTTCCTTGGAACATGCAACAAAAGAAGCGTAAGTGTCCTTGTCAACACAAACATGACCGTCAACATTGATTCATTTGAATGCCTAACAAACCGGATAGGATGATTACACTTGAAGAGATGTGGCCCAAGGCAGCAACTTATATCTTCATTGTCTATGCACCAACATCCACATACAAAAGAGATGAAATTGAGAAATTCTACATGGAACTGGAGGAGTTCTATAAAAAAGATCACACCTTCTACAAGATCATAGTCGATGATTTTAATGCCAAGATAGGACCGAAAAGATCTGCTGAAGAACTCCACATCAGGACCCATGACCTAGAATGGAACGAACGGGGTGAGAGACTATCTGAGTTCATCATGTCCACCAAGACCATTCATGGGAATCACAGTTCCGGAAGGCTGAGGCAAAACATTGGACATGGGAATCTCCTGGTGGACAGTTCCACAATGATATTGACCACATCATCTTCAATCTATGGTTTTGTCTGACTGATGTTGCTGACTTCCCCAAATTCCAAACAGGATCGGACCACCATCTCCTTCGTGCAAAATTCTACTTCCTGCAATGGGGAGAAAAGGCTGCAAAGTTTAAGAAGAGAACTCCCAGAATGACCACCAACTGGGAACTCTTTGGCACCATTGCAGCAACATGGGAAGATACCACCATTGACAACATCGATGAAGAATACAACCGACTGGTTCAGCACCTTCATGATTGTGCAAAGAATGTCTAGAGAGAGAAAGACACAAAAAGGACGCCTGTCTTCAGAAACTCCCAAGCTCATTCGCCAATGTGGCAAGGCGCGAACCTCAGGAGACCAAATGCTAACGTCCAAGCTTGCTAAAAGGTGCAGAGAAGCGATAAAAGAAGACCTCAAAGACAGAAGAGCAGAAATACTGGAAGATGCAGCAGAAGCCAGGAAAAGCATTCGCACCACCCGCCTGTCCTTCACCAACTATAAGACCAAGATGATTGCCCTTTGATGCCCTGATGGATCTATCACATCTTCCAGAAAGGCAATGGAGAAGATTATCCAGGACTTCTACTCAAATCTCTTTGATAGCCTCATCTACCTGCCCACATAGCAAATTCCACAGGATGGATATGTCATTCCCAATGTTCTCCCTTCTGAAATCCAACATGCCATCTCATCAGTAAAGAAGGGAACAGCACCAGGCCCAGACAAAGTTAGACCCGAACACCTGAAGAATCTGCCGTCGGTAATCATCAATACACTAGGTCGGCTCTTCACACGCTAACTGTCCGAATGCAAGGTACCCTCCCAATGGAAAACCAGCAGGACAGTTCTACTGTTCAAGAAGGGAGACATTCACGACATCAGCAACTATCGCCCCATCTGCCTGTTGTCCGTCATCTACAAGCTGTTTACATAAGTCATCCTGAACAGGACTGGCAGAACACTAGATGAAGGACAACCATGCGAGCAAGCTGGCTTCCAAAAGGATTCAGCACAATCGACCATATCCACACAGTAACCAAGCTCATTGAGGTTTGTAGGAAGTACAAGATGCCGCTCTGTCTCATGTTCATTGATTTACAGAAAGCATTTGATTCTGTGGAGACTGAAGCAATCATCGAAGCCCTTGCCAAACAGGGTGATCAAACCCAATACATCAAGATGCTTTGTGAGCTGTATGAAGAATTCACCACAAGGATCTCACCATTCTACAAAAAAGTGATCATTGATGTCAAAAGAGGGGTTCGACAGGGTGATACCATTTCACCAAAACTCTTCAGCATCACCCTCGAGAACATCATGCAACAATTAGAATGGGAAGGAATGGGAGTGAAGATAGATGGTCGGCAACTACACCACTTCTGCTTCGCTGAAGACATCATTCTAATAACACCAAACATTAGCCAAGCGGCAAAATGCTGGCTGACTTTGACCGAGAATGTGTAAAGATAGGTCTACAGCTGAATCTGAAGAAAACTTTGTTCATGTAAAATGAACTAGTTCCTGAGGCCCCATTCACTCTCAATGGAACAAACATCTCTGAATGCAGCAGTTATGTGTACCTAGGTCGAGAAGTCAACATGATGAACTACCTAAAACCTGAGCTGCGCAGGAGGAAGAGAGCTGCATGGAATGCCTTCAAAGGCATCGAAGAAATAGCTAAAAGGACAAAAACCTCTGACTCTGGACACATCTTTTTGACTCCACCATTCTCCCTGCATTAACATACGCCTCAGAGACCTGGGCCCTACAAAAGCAGGATGAGAATGCTATTTGGGTCTCCCAAAGTGGAATCGAAAGAGCTCTGCTTGGAATATCACGCCCCACTCAAGTGAGAGGATTCTGGAATTCTGACCTCCGTCACTATTCCAGAATCAGGGATGCTGTCTTGTTTGCCAAGGCATCGAAAATTAGATGGGCTGGACATGTAATGCGATTTGGAGACAACCGCTGGACTAGAGCCATTACCGACTGGATCCCACGGGATGTCAAAAGATCACGTGGCCGCCCACCTACAAGATGGTCAGACTTCCTTGTCAAGACCCTGAAGGAAAGGTTTGAGGCTCTTCATATTCCTTTATCAACCAGATGCCATTGGGCTACATTGGCACGTGATAGGGTCCAATGGAACTGTTACTGGCACCCGCTCGAGCAAATAGATGAATAACGGGATTCAAGTGATCAAGTGATCAAGAAATGATCAGCAATACATGAACATCACTGCTCCACATTATCCCCAGCATTTTACGTCACTAGGAAAGAAGTGATTTCTCCAACAGTGACATCAAATTGGAAATCTTATCTTAGGTTTATTTTTTATTTTGAATATTTGATTTACCTTAATTGTCCAGAAAATTCTGCCCACTTGAAAAAAAATGTCAGTTGTTTGCTTTCTTGTCTTTGAGGATTAAAAAATATTTTGTGTATTTTGGACAACAGTTATTTAACAAATACATCTTCTACAATATTTTTTCCTATTTGTGACTCTTTTTTTTACTTTTATAATCTTCTGGAGAAAAGTTATAAAGTGAGTGAAGCCCATTTTGTCAAGTATTTCTCTCATCTTTGGAGCTGAATCTAAAGAGTCATCACCATATTTGAAGTCCTCCAGATAGCACCTTATTTTATCTTGTAGGTTTTTCTAGTGCTGAGGTTTATGATTCATTGTAAGTTAATTTGAGAGTGCCTAGACCCAGATTTACAATCTGCATCTCAATCTTCAGTTGTTCTGGCATTCTCTGCTGAAAAGAAGATCATTGCTTCAATTTAGTTTTTTTGTTCTTTCAAAAAAAAATTGACTATATTTATGTGAGTTTATCTGTGAATTCTCTGTTCTGCTTCACTGAGCAATGTTTTAGCTATTTCACCAATACCATACAGTTTTTATTATTGTAGCATTACCCTGAGTTTAGTTGTTAACATTTGTCTTCTGACTTTTTTTTCTTCCAAAATTGCCTTGACACTATTTTTCCACTATATAAACTCTAGAATATCTTCTGTCAGCATCCATCAAATAATTGTGACTTTACTGAAACTGTAGATGATATAGCTCTTAATATCAGAAAGGACTGATGGTCTCATTTTGTTCTCAGATTTGTGTAATACTTTTATCATCATTCACTTGTCTTTTGTCTTCCTGTTGGTCATCAATTTGCTCAAGTAGGCTCCAGTAACGTTTCCATTCTTTGGGAATCAGGTCCATTATTGTTACTGTTTTTGGCGTATCGAATACACCATGGGTAGCTTGCCAGGCTCTGTCGTGGCTCTGGGTTCATCCCAGGGGTCCAGTCTTTCTCTATGTCAGACTATGGACCATCCAAGGCAGAGCCCTGGGTGCAGAACAAGCCTGTCTCCTGTCTGCCACCTGCTGATGCAGCCGGGCATCGCAGTCACACCTGCAACACTCCAAGGGGCAAGTTCATTATTATTATTATTATTATTATTATTATTATTATTATCATTATTATCATTATTATCATTATCATTATTATTATTATGGTGCATTGTAAGTTGCCTCTGCATTTGAGGCGTTGCTAGTGTGGCTATGGTGCCCAGCTGCACACACCTATAGAAGTTTTGGTGCCTAGCTACACACCTATAGAAGGTATTAGGTATATCCCTTTGCCTACATTCAATGCTCAGTCCTAGGCTGGTATAATCATTTCCACCAATTATTAGCACATTGTTCCTTCTCTCTGTCTTACCTAACCTCTGACTCCCACACACTTGCATTAGATTCCACCCATTGACAAGACCTGATCCATGTATTGCCTGGTCTTGGATATTGGTATCATGCTATTTTTTAAATTTTATATCACTATCACTATCACTATCTCCCCGTTAATCATCTATTTGCTAGAGCGGGCACCAGTAATATCTCCATATGTCCTGTCTCATGCTAGTAGAACCCAAAGGCATCCGCTTGCTCCAGGAACATAAAGAGCCTCAAACCATTATATTAGGTCATGGGAACGACCTAATATAAATGTTACTGGTATTTGGCATATCAAATACTACACAAGCAGCTAGCCAGGCTTGCCGTGCGGGTGGCATACTGTTGTAGTCACCTCTAAATAAAGCATTTATTGATGAACGCGCTGCCACTAGCGGCCGGGCTGTGATAGTCTGGTTTGCTGGGTGGAGTTGTGTTCTGTAATCCATAGTCTGGAAGGGAAGGAAAAGAGAAAGAGAGAGAAAGGCAAAGAAATAAAGAACCTGCCATGGAGCAGGGCTGGGAAAGGGGGAGGGAACCAGGGATGTTGTTGGTGGGAGATGGGCACTGGTGGAGGGACGGGTGCTGAAACACTGTATGACCAAAACCCAAACATGAACTTTTTAATTGTAAAAAAATAAATAAATAAAAATAAAAGTACAAGAGGGAAGTCCGGATGTGGAAAATGGCGGGCCCCATGGAGTAGGCGAGGATAGTCTGGCTTGTTGTGAGGCTCTGCCAGGTAGCAGGCCAGGGCTAGAACCCACCATGCCTCCCGGGCACCTCATGAGCAGCTGGGCACAGGGAGAGCAAGTAGCAGCTCTGCCCCATGTCTGAGAGTCTCTAGGTCAGCATACCGGGGCCGGATTGAAAAAAAAACTGCTGCAGGGTGGCTGTCGATGATCCGGGCTGTGATAGTCTGGTCTGCTGGGTTGAGTTGTGACGAGAGGGAAGTCCTGATGTGGAAAATAGCGGGCCCAATGGAGTAGGGGAGGGTTGTCTGGCTTGTTGTGAGGCTCTGCCGGGTGGCAGGCCAGATAATTTTATATCTCACATATAAGTGCAGTGATTCTATATCTGTCATTTTCCCTCTGGCTAATTTCTCTCAGCATGATTCTCTCCATGTCCATCCATTTATAGGCAAATTTCATAACTTCATTTTTCCTAGCAGCTGCATAGTATTCCATTGTGTAGATGTGCCACAGTTTCTTTATCCAGTCATCTGTTCTTAGGCACTCTGGTTATTTCCAGATATTGGCTATTGTCAATAGTGCTGCTATGAACACAGATGTGCAGATGGTGTTTCTGCTGTGTGTTTTGGGCCTCCAATGAATGACTGGGTCAAACAGGAACTCAATTTCTTGTTTTTGGAGCAATGTACTTTATTTTTTCAAAAAGGCTGTACCAGTCGACACTCCCACCAACAATGGATGAGAGTCCCTAACTCCCGCATCCACGCCATAACCAGTTGTTCTTGCTCTTTTGTATGTGTGCCAGTCTCAATGGTGTTAGATGATATCTCATTGTTGCTTTGATTTGCATCTCTCTGATGATTTGTAATGATGAACATTTTTTTCATATGTCTTTTGGCCATTTGAATTTCTTCCCTGTCAAAGTTGCTGTTCATTTCTTCTCCCCATTTTTGATGGGGTTAGCTATTTTCTTCTTGTAAAGTTATAGCAGTGCCTGATATATCCTGATACTAACCCCTTATCAGTGGGTATTGGGTTAATATTCATTTCCACTCTGTGGACTGTCTTTGTATCTTGGTCACTGTTTCTTTTGAGGTGCAGAAGCTTTTTAGTGTCATGTAGTTTCATATGTTTATCTTTGCTTCCAACAGCTTTGTTAGTGGTGAATCTTCTTTACCAGATGCCTTTAGCTTCAGTGTTGTGGAAGATTTTTCCTATATTTTCTTCGATGTATTTTATGGACTCAAGTTTGATATTAAGACCTTTAATCCATTTTTATCAGACATTTTATGTATGGTGTTAGAAGTCTAAATGCATTTTTTACACCTAGCTGTCCAGTTTCCCTGCCCCACTTGTTGAAGAGACTTTCCTTGCATTTCCTTTTATATGCTACTCCTTTTTTAGAAATAAAGAAATTTTCTCTAATATTATCACTGTCTTCCCGTTCATGGTCAATTTGCTCAAGCGGGCACCAGTAACATCTCCATATGACCTGTCTCGTGCAAGTAGAGGCTAAGGGCACCTGCTTGCTCCAGGAACATAAAGAGCCTCAAAACCATTCCATCAGGTCATGGGAATGAGGTCTATAATTGTTACTGGTATCTGGCATATCAAATACGACATGGGTAGCTTGCCAGGCTCTGCCGTGAGGGTAGCATACTTTTGTAGTCATCTCAAAATCCAGTATTTATTGATGAACCGCGCGGCCGCAAGCAACCGCTCGAGCTGGGCTGTAATAGGCTGGTCTGCTGGGTGGAGTTCTGATGAGGGGGAAGTCGGATGTGGAAAATGGAGGTCCTCATGGAGTGGGGGTCGTCTGGCTTGTTGTGAGGCTCTGCTGGGGTGGCGGGCCAGGGCTAGAACCTGCCATCCCTCCAGGCACCTCATGAGCGGCTGGGCACAGGGAGAGCCAGTAGCAGCTCTGCCCCATGTCTGTCTCTGGATCAGTATAGCTGGGCCGGATTAAAAAAGACTGCAGCAGGGTGGATCTCAATGAGCCGGGCTGTGATAGGCTGGTCTGCTGGGTGGAGTTCTGACGAGGGGGAAGTCAGGATGTGGAAAATGGAGGTCCTCATGGAGTGGGGGGTTGACTGACTTGTTGTGAGGCTCTGCTGGGGTGGCGGGCCAGAGCTAGAACCTGCCATCCCTCCTGGGCACCTCATGAGCGGCTGGGCACAGTGAGAGCCAGTAGCAGCTCTGCCCCATGTCTGTCTCTCTCTAATATTATATGATTTATTAATGCAGTTATGAAAGAAAATTGTATTTTTATTGTTAGACCTGCTGTCTACCAATACGCATCTTAGGGTTCAATTGTCCAGCCCATCTGATTTTCGATGCCTTGGCAAAGCGAGACAGCGTCCCTGATTCTGGAATAGCGACGGAGGTCAGAACTCCGGATTCCTTCTCTCACTTGAGTGAGACGTGATATTCCAAGCATAGCTCTTTCGATGCCTCTCTGGGAGACCCGAATAGCATTCTCATCCTGCTTTCGTAGGGCCCAGGTCTCTGAGGCATATGTTAATGCAGGGAGAACGGTGGAGTCGAAGAGATGTGCCCGGAGCCAGAGGTTCTTTGTCCTTTTAGCTATTTCTTCAATGCTTTTGAAGGCATTCCATGCCACTCTCTTCCTTCTGTGCAGCTCAGGTTTTAGGTCGTTCATCATGTTGACTTCTCGACCTAGGTACACATAACTGCTGCATTCAGAGATGTTTGTTCCATTGAGAGTGAATGGGGCCTCTGGAACTAGTTCATTTCTCATGAACATAGTTTTCTTCAGATTCAGCTGTAGACCTACCTTTCCACATTCTCAGGTCAAAGTCAGCCAGCATTTGTGCCGCTTGGCTAATGTTTGGTGTTATTAGAACGATGTCATCAGCGAAGCGGAGGTGGTGTAGTTGCCGACCATCTATCTTCACTCCCATTCCTTCCCATTCTAATTGTCTCATGATATTCTCGAGGGTGGCACTGAAGAGTTTTGGTGAGATGGTATCACCCTAAGTGATGGTTTCACCTACAAGATGGTCAGACTTCCTTGTTAAGACCCTGAAGGAACGGTTTGAGGCTCTTCATATTCCTGAATCAACCAGATGCCATTGGGCTACATTGGCACGTGATAGGGTCCAATGGAAATGTTACTGGCGCCCGCTCGAGCAAATCGATGAATAAAGGGATTCAAGTGATAAGTGACAAGTGATAAGTGATAAGGGTTCAATTATTCTAGCTTATTTATTTTTCTCTCAGGATTACATTGCTGGGGTCTGCACTGCTGACAGCAGAAATACTTTCTTTCATCCTGGATGTCTTATAAATACCAAATATATTTAGCATGAACCCTGCATGCCTTACAAATATGATAACTGATTCCTTCTTTGTATACAGTTATATACAACAACTGATTCATTCTCAAAAATGATTCCCTGTCAATTTTACACTACCACGTGCATTAAAAATAAAAATCATGATTTTTTCTACCTCCCCCCCAATTCTGATGGATGAGAACTATCCAAGAAGTAGTTACTTTCTTTGTAGTTACTTTGGAGATTTACTCACTTTTCTCCTTAAGAACTTTCAAAATATCAAAAACATAGGAATCCTTTCTAACACCTTCTGTGAAGTCAACATTATACTAGTACCAAAATGAAAAGGAGACACTTCTAGCAAAAAACATTTCATACCAACCTCGCTAATGACTACCAATGCAAAAAGTCCTTTAAACAATGAATCCAATGAACAAATCAAAAATATAAAACATCATGATCAAGTGAGACTTATCCTCGAGTTGCTGGATGGTTCGACAGACATAAATTGATGAACATAATACACATTAATTCAAGGAAATATAAATATACTGTATCATATCAAAGAAAGCTTTTGACAAAGTCCAATACCAATTCATGATAAAAAATAAATAAATAAACCTTCAACAAAATATGATTAGAACGAAATTTCCTCAAGATAATAACAGCCATTTGCAATAAACCCACAGCCAGTATCAATCTGAATAGTGAACACTGTAAGCATATTTGAATGTTACTAAATTAAATGCTGCTGCGTGTGGGTAAGCAGAGAAAGCTGCCACTGTAGCTGCAGAGTTCCAGGTTACAATCAAAGGGAAAGCGAGTCAAATATGAGTGTTTTCTAGGTCAGGAAAGTATGGCATCAGGGAGTACACACAATTATCCACTTTCCGATATCTTCCCCATGAATATATCCTGGATTCATCCGGGTCCTAATGGATGTGAGCCAACAGGAGAAAGATCCAGAGTGAGCAAGACCTGTGCTGAGGCCGCTTCCTCTCTCACTTTCCTCCCTCATTCCATACGCCTCTTATGTCATCTCTAACTGCAGGAGTGTAAGTGATTAGATGGCCATATTCTAAATTTTATTAAAATGCCCTACTGTGCATACAAAAGTATCACACATGAAAAGATAAATCAGAAATTCTGTGCAATATACCTATAAAGAATATTTGTGGGGCCGGAGCGAGAGTCCAGTGGGTAGGGCGTTTGCCTTGCACGCCCGGCCTATGCTGGCCGGGTTCGATCCCTGGCATCCCATATGGTCCCCGGAGCACCACCAGGAGTAATTCCTGAGTGCAGAGCCAGGAGTAACCCCTGAGCGTCGCTGGGTGTGACCCAAAAAGCAAAAAAAAAAAAAAAAAAAAAAAAGAAAAGAATATTTGTTTTGTGAATTTCTTGACACATTCATATTACTATAATTACTTCCTGCCATTTACTCAGCAAAATACTCCAGAAGAGGCTGATTTGAAAAAAGGTCATGAATCTTTATTTATAATTAAAATATTTTTTGCTTTGGAAGATTATATTGCATATGTTTATTCCTTAGTTTCTTGTCCATCTGAAAGCTGGCTTCCCGGACTCCCCAGGTATCCGTAAAACAGATGCCAGCCTGCAAAACTATTCTAGTTAGAGCAGGGCACAGTCAAGGAGGGGCCACCTCCCAACATGTCCTGTGATTTGGATCAAAAACCTTCAATATTTACTCAATTTACCAGGATGGGAAGAAAATGCATTCTCGCTCTTTGGCAATGCCTATAGTAGAGCTGGGAAATTCAGCAACCATCATCAGCCACCAGGGCATGTGGCAACTCCTTGGTTGTCCGTTTAATGTGTTTCCTTTTTTTAGTTGCTTTTGGAAAAACACTGAATAATGCACCCTGCAGAATTTCACACAGTTTGGTTTTTGAACATTGCACGCCACGATGCATGTTCATCGCCCATTATTTTAATTGCTCTGCAAGATAAATTTCTGCATTTTTTGTTATTGAAAAAAATACTTGCATAGATTTATTCCAGTCAAAATTTTATTATTTATTATTTTGCTTTGTTCCATAAATTTCATTCTCTGCTATATGGTTATGTTAGATAACTCCTTGATAGTTATATTCATCTATAACTCATCTTATTTCTAGGAAGTATAACAAGATTCCCATTTTACTACTATTCTTTAAAAGATACATCATTTTCAAGAATATAACTGCATACATCAGGAAACTCTAGCATCTCATGACTTCCCCTCTAGCACATTCATTACTTTCCTTTATCATTTATTTTAAAATGACCTTTCCCACTTTAATATAGGAAGAGATATCCTGAACTATTATGGGTATGTATAGAAGCATATGCTACCATTTTTATATTTAATTTTGTGCTACCAAAATATTTTATTCATATAATTTATGCTACCAAAATTTTGCACAGTGATGATTTCATTAATGTAATCTGGAATTCTACTATAGAAGTCTTTAGAGGTATCCCTAAGTGTCAACTGCATGATTCTTATTCAGCAGTATGCAAAATTTGTTCAAGAAATTCTATGTTAATGATAAAAAGGTTTCTATTTGTTTACAATACAGGCATATCTATAATAAAGAGTTTTATTCCTATATCTATATACATCGAGGAGATTGGGGTGAAAGTCTAGATACAGAATTTCTGTGTGAGAAGATAAATGTATTTATAATCTCAAAATATTTTCTAAATTAAATTTACAGGGTTATGTTGCAATATTTTAAATGCAATTAAACAATATTTACAAATGCTTACTTCCTTAATATTATCTCATGAAGAACATATTGCCAACAAAAGTTATACATTAAATCATTTACTCAGTTTAATTTTTATTGCATTTGTTTTTCAATAAGGTTATTTAGTGTCATTTATATAATGTATTTAGGGTCATTTATATAATTTTTCACAACTCTTTAAAGAAAGTAATTGCTTCGCTATAGTTATAGGGTATATATAGCTACTAACAACTTAGACTTATACTGTTAGGAAACATCTTCAATGTCAGGACAAATTTGTCTTTTTGTGTATGCCTTAGCCTGAGTTTCAAGATGATAGGAACAAAGTACTTTATGTTTCTCCAACATTTTACTTTTCTAAAATTGATTTTAGCATAATCTTCTAAACCTCCTTGTTTTAGTATGGATTTTGCACACGTAATTATTTTGGCTATTGCTTCACTGAGTCAACTGAAGTCATGGTTTCTTTTCCACATGAGATCTTAGCTTATTTGTATTTTAGTGCTGCGATTTGTGTAGTTCATCTAGTTTGCCAGGTCTGTTTCATTTATCTCTAAGACATATTTTTTTAAAGTAGTCACTCTATTTTATATCTTTGTATCCCCAGGCCTTTTTTTTATATAGGCCTTTCTTTATTTAGACAGGAAAATAAATTTTAAAAATTGATGATATTATTTTAATGATCACACTATTGAAATACCTTCATGGATCTCTTTAGCGCCCTCTTTTTAACTGTCCCTTTGATTTCTTGTTAGAACATGCTGAAGTTAAACATAATCTCAAATTTCTTTTTCCCTCACTCTCATCCAAAACCTAATTTGAATGAACCCTTTAAAATAGTTACTTGTACACTTATTAGGTCAGATATCATGAAATATAAATCATACATAGTTCCATGGAATCACATATTTGGACATTCATCAATTTTTTAGAACAAATATATATTGACTCATATATACGTGTATAATCACAGAGATGCTTATGTGCTTAGTATTGTAGCATATTGGCGCTCACATACAAGTATATTCCATATGATATATGTCTATTAACATCAAATGCGAACATAACTGCAGTCCTGTATCAGATATAGGCTTCTCTGAGCTCATGAGAGAAATACTTCATGAGGTCCTATATGGTCATTGTATGTGTTCTTTGTCCTTATATTTGAATGTGCTGTCTTTTCTATTTTAGTTCATGGGACACACCAGATGGTAGTGGGAATTTTATCCAGGGGTTACTCCTGGTGGTGCTCAGGGGACCATATCAGGTGCAGGGCATAGAGTCAGTTGGTTCATGTACAAATCACCTTACAAGTTAATCTATCTCTGAGGCTCCTGAAGGTTGGTATGTTTTTATGGATTTATCAGAATGTTCCACCCTGCAGCAGTCTTTCTTAAATCCAGCTCAGGTATGCCGGTCCAGAGACTCGCAGACATGGGGCAGAGCTGCTAATGGCTCTCCCTGTGACCAGCCGCCACGGGGCGCCGGGAGGGATGGTGGGTTCTAGCCCTGGGCCCACCATCCCAGCAGAGCCTCGCAACAAGCCAGACGACCCTCCACTCCATGAGGGCCTCGCGGCTTGCGGCTGCGTGGTTCATCAATAACTGCTGGTCTTAGAGATGCCTACAAGAGTATGCTACCTGCACGGCAGAGCCTGGCAAGATACCCGCGTTGTATTTGATATATATGCCAAATACCAGTAACAAAAAAACAAAAAAAAAATGTTTATTTTCCTGACCCCGAAAGAGCCCTTAATACGGCAGCTGTAAGAAAGGCAAACAAGCAGTGCCTGATAAAATTTCACGGCTGTCCTAGGCTGCCAAAACGGAAGGACTAAAATGACTGTCTGTACTTTCAATGCACGTACACTGGCATGGGAAGCATATATTGAGGATCTGATGCTGCAAGCAAGAAAGATCAAGTATGACATCATTGGTCTGACTGAGACGAGGAGGCGTCAGTCGCATCATGCTGTATTTGACACCGGAGAAGAATTGTTCCTTGGAACATGTGATGAAAGAGGCTTGGTGGCGTTGGTGTCCTTGTCAACATGAACATGGCTGTCAACATTGATTCATTTGAATGCCTAACAAACCGAATAGGACGATTACACTTGAGGAGATGTGGCCCACTGCCAGCAATTTCTATCTTCATTGTCTATGCACCAACATCCACATACAAAGATGAAATTGAGAAATTCTACATGGAATTGGAGGAGTTCTATAAAAAGATCACACCTTCTACAAGATCATAGTCGGTGATTTTAATGCCAAGATAGGACCGAGAAGATGGGCTGAAGAACTCCACATCGGGACCCATGGCCTAGAATGGAACGAACAGGGTGAGAGACTATCTGAGTTCATCATGTCCACCAAGACTATTCATGGGAACTCACAGTTTCAGAAGGCTGAAGCGAAACGTTGGACATGGGAATCTCTGGAGGACAGTTCCACAATGAAATTGACCACATCATTTTCAATCGACGGTTTTGTCTGACCGATGTTGCTGTGGTCCCCCAAATTCCAGACAGGATCGGACCACCGTCTCCTTCGTGCAAAATTCCACAACGGGGAGAAAAGGCTGCAAAGTTTAAGAAGAGAACTCCCAGAACGACCACCAACTGGGAACTCTTTGGCACCATTGCAGCAACATGGGAAGATACCATCATTGATGACATCGATGAAGAATACAACCGACTGGTTCGCACCTCCATGATTGTGCGAAGAATGCCGAGAGAGAAAGACACAAAAGGAGTCTTGTCTTCAGAAACTCTTGAGCTCATTCGCCAACGTGGCAAGGCGCGAGCCTCAGGAGACCAAATGCTAACGTCCAAGCTTGCTAAACAGTGCAGAGAAGTGATAAAAGCAGACCTCAAAGACAGAAGAGCAGAAATACTGGAAGATGCAGCAGAAGCCAGGAAAAGTATTCGCACTGCCCGCCTGTCCTTCGCCAACTATAAGACCAAGATGACTGCCCTCCGACGCCCTGATGGATCTATCACATCTTCCAGAAAGGCAATGGAGAAGATTATCCAGGACTTCTACTCAAATCTCTTTGATAGCCACGTCCACCTGCCCACATAGCAAATTCCACAGGATGGATATGTCATTCCCAACGTTCTCCCTTCTGAAATCCGACATGCCATCTCATCGGTAAAGAAGGGAACAGCACCAGGCCCAGACAAAGTCAGACCCGAACATCTGAAGAATCTGCCGTCGGTACTCATCAATACACTAGCTCAGCTCTTCACACGCTACCTGTCCGAATGCAAGGTGCCCTCCCAATGGAAAACCAGCAGGACAGTTCTACTGTTCAAGAAGGGAGATATTCACGACATCGGCAACTATCGCCCCATCTGCCTGTTGTCTGTCATCTACAAGCTGTTTACACGAGTCATCCTGAACAGGATTAGCAGAACACTAGATGAAGGACAACCATGCGAGCAAGCAGGCTTCCGGAAAGGATTCAGCACAATCGACCATATCCACACAGTAACCAAGCTCATTGAGGTTTGTAGGGAGTACAAGATGCCACTCTATCTCACGTTCATTGATTTACAGAAAGCTTTGATTCTGTGGAGACTGAAGCAGTCATCGAAGCCCTAGTCAAACAGGGGTGTTCAAACCCAATACATCAAGATCCTTCGTGAGCTGTATTCACGGATTCACCACCAGGATCTCACCATTCTACAAAGAAGTGATCATTGATGTCAAAAGAGGGGTTGGACAGGGTGATAGCATCTCACCAAAACTCTTCAGTGCCACCCTCGAGAACATCATGAGACAATTAGAATGGGAAGGAATGGGAGTGAAGATAGATGGTCGGACAACTACACCACCTCCGCTTCGCTGATGACATCATTCTAATAACACCAAAGCATTAGCCAAGCGGCACAAATGCTGGCTGACTTTGACCGAGAATGTGGAAAGGTAGGTCTACAGCTGAATCTGAAGAAAACTATGTTCATGAAGAATGAACTAGTTCCAGAGGCCCCATTCACTCTCAATGGAACAAACATCTCTGAATGCAGCAGTTATGTGTACCTAGGTCGAGAAGTCAACATGATGAACGACCTAAAACCTGAGCTGCGCAGGAGGAAGAGAGCGGCATGGAATGCCTTCAAAGGCATCGAAGAAATAGCTAAAAAGGACAAAGTACCTCCGGCTCCGGGCACATCTCTTTGACTCCACCGTTCTCCCTGCATTAACATACGCCTCAGAGACTTGGGCCCTACGAAAGCAGGATGAGAATGCTATTCGGGTCTCCCAGAGAGGCATCGAAAGAGCTATGCTTGGAATATCACGCGTCTCACTCAAGTGAGAGAAGGAATCGGAGTTCTGACCTCCATCACTATTCCAGGATCAGGGCGCTGTCTCGTTTGCCAAGGCATCGAAAATCAGATGGGCTGGACATGTAATGCGATTTGGAGACAACTGCTGGACTAGAGCTGTTACTGACTGGATCCCACGGGATGTCAAAAGATCACGTGGCCGCCCACCTACAAGATGGTCAGACTTCTTTGTTAAGACCCTGAAGGAACGGTTTGAGGCTCTTCATATTCCTGAATCAACCAGATGCCATTGGGCTACATTGGCACGTGATAGGGTCCAATGGAAATGTTACTGGCGCCCGCTCGAGCAAATCGATGAATAACAGGATTCAAGTGATCAAGTGACCAGTAACAATTATAGACCTCATTTTGGAATGGATTGAGGCTCTTTATGTTCCTGGAGCAATCTTATGCCTTGGGCTCTACTAGTATGAGACAGGACGTATGGAGATGTTACTGGGGCCCGCTCGAGCAAATCGATGATGAACGGGAAGACAGTGACAGTGACAGTGATCAGAATGTTATTCCATTACTTCCTGGTTAAATACTTTTTTTCTTGAGAAATAAGATATAATTCTGGTTGTTCTTCCCTTAATGACTGAAGTGGTTGGTATTTTCTATTTTTTATTAGTTTTTTTCCAGTATTCTCTTTTCTGTATACCTATTGTTCTTTGTAGTATAATTTTTAAGTTTTTGTCTTGTCA
>JAJIBD010028991.1:0-30638 GCA_021461705.1 Cryptotis parvus
TTTGGGCAAAACAAACTTCTAACAATGCTACTTCTAACATTTCAGGAGTATAGAAAATCTTTTTCTTTCCTTGGGTATTTTATTTAATAAAAATTTAGTTATTGGGGCTGGAGCAATAGCACAGCGGGTAGGGGCATTTGCCTTGCACACAGCTGACCCAGGTTCGATCCCAGGCATCCCATATGGTCCCCCGGAGCACTGCCAGGAGTAATTCCTGAGTGAAGAGCCAGGAGTAACCCCTAAGCATTCCCTGGTGTGACCCCCACAAAACAAAAAAAAAACAATAATTTAATAATTAATATACAAATTTTTCACTTTTTAAAAAGTGGATTCCTATGTTCTTAATTATTTTGATGCTTTTATAAATATGGTCATTTTCTTGCTTTCTCTTCTAGGTCATTTTTTTAAATATATAAATGTAAAATATGATTTATATATTTATTTTGTAGCCTAGCATATTACTGTATTTATCTGCTGTTTCTGATAATTTTTGCTTGAGTTCTTCTATGCATATTATTATATCATCAGGAAATTGAAGAAAATTATATGCTCTAAACTTCAAGTAATTATTTTAATAAGCATAATAAATTGGCTAATGGCCCCATAAAGTTACCAAATTTTAACCTTAAAACTTACCAATTCATCAGTAGAGTTGTTATCAAGTAGGTATATTATCCTGGAACATAGAACATAAATGTAACCCCAAGTATTAGTATAGCATATTAGCAGAAATAGATTCCATGGAAAAGAAGAGGCAGCAGGATTGAAAGCAAAGATTTGGTGATGAAATCACAGGTCAAACTAAACCAGAAGTTTCTAGAAGTTGGACAAATCAAAAACAAACTCTCCCTTGAAGTAGTCTACTAGAGCTCAGAAATAAATAGCCACATTTTAATTTTCATTTCCTATTTTCATAATGTTTACTATTAGGAACAAAACTGGAAAACACTTAATAAAAGAGATGGGATCTGGTGGAAGAATTGAAATAAGGTAAGGTGGATTAAAAAACCTTAGTAGGAAAACATGTTATATGAGTGAAGAAAAAGAAATTTTATAAATTAAACTAAAATGTGGCTGATTAAAAATTAAAAACTATTTAAATGAATTGGATCTTATTATTCAAAAATATCTAAATTGCGGAAATAGATCATCTATAAATTAATAGTGATTGCGGTAATAATATCATACAGTTCTAACAGTGCATACAGTTATAACAGTACATACAGTAATATCTATCCTATGCGATGGTGGAAAGAAAAACTAGCACATAGCAAACTTTTCACCCTAGATACATGCACTAGCACTACATCAACCTTTAAGGGAACTCACTGGAAATTATATATATATAATTACCCGTATCATATTTGATATGGCAAATACCAGTAAAAATTATAGACCTCATTCCCATGACCTGATGGAATAGTTTGAGGCTCTTTATGTTCCTGGAGCAAGCAGATGCCCTTGGGCTCTACTAGCATGAGACAGGATGTATTGAGATTTTACTGGTGCCCGCTAGAGCAAATTGATGATGTTTGGGAAGACAGTGATACAGTGATATAAAACATTGTGTATTTTCAATATCACTGTATGACTGCCTTCCTGTATATCATCAATTTGCTCGAGCAGGCACCAGTAAAATCTCAATACATCCTGTCACATGAGAGATAGCCCAAGGACATCATCCCGCTCCAGGAACATAAAAAGAGCCTCAAACCTTTCCATCAGGTCCTGGGAATGAGGTCTATAATTGTTTGTATTTGGCATGTCAAATACGACATGGGTAGCTTGCCAGGCTCTGCATGAGGGTGGGATACTCTAGTAGTCACCTCAAAACTCAAGCAATTATTGATGAACCGTGCAGACTGTGATCAGCTCTTCTGCTGGATGGAGCTCTCAGGAGCAGGGAGTCCGGAAGTCAAAAATGGCGGCCCTCATGTTGTGGAGGTTCCTCTGGCTACTTCCGAGACTCTGCTGGGGAGGCAGGACAGGGCTAGAACCCGCCATCTCTCCCAGATGCCTCATGATCAGCTGGGCACAGAGAGAAAGTAGCAGCTCTGCCCCATGTGTGTGTATCTGGATCAGCATACCTGGGCTGGCCTTGAAAAAGATTGCTGGAGGGTTGGTCACTGATGAGCTGGGCTGTGATCAGCTTTTCTGCTGGGTGGAGCTCTGAGGAGAGGGGAGTCCAGATGTTAAAAATGGTGGCCCCTCACGGTGTGGGAGGTTCCTCTGGCTTCTTGCAAGGCTCTGCTGGGGTGGTGGGGTAGGGCTAGAACCCGCCATCCATTGTTTATTTTATGTATGTATAAAATATTATGAAATTAATTTACCACTTATTTTCTGATTTCTTCAAAATTTGTATAAACTTCAAAGGACTAGTTTTTTTTTGCTTTGTTATTATTCCACTTAAAATTACAACACAACATAATTTGGAACCTGTTTTTTGCTCAATAAATATTCACAGAATATAAATAAGAAAATTAATAGAAAATCCAATAGATGCATAGTTTCCCATCTATCTTTTAAAAAAAAGCAACTTCCAGAATAATGTACATAGTCTGTGGGTTTTCTATAAATGTGGGTCAATTGTGTTTAATACAAAGATGAAATTATAACAATGCAAAGAAAATGGAAGGAACTCACATTTCCACAGACATATCAGTCACTGCAAAAAAAATGCAACCTTTAGTCAGATGGAGGTAGAAATACTCCAGCATCTCCTATGAAGGAATTATCTGATCTCTGACTATCAATTTCTATGAACAGCACCTACTTTCAGCACCAGCTGAAACAAAAGCTTAATAATTAATGAAGACCTTGATATAGGTCTGGCATTAGGAAACTAAAGAGATATATGTAAATAATTTCCCTGAGGTCTAAACTGACCAGGGCTAGAAAACTTGTCTAGAGTTTAAAAGTGGCAGAAGGAATAAGACACTTATTCTGAAGGCAATGTCTTGTCAAAATTTCTTAAATTGGCTTTACATTCTTAATCATGAACAAAATATAATCACTAAGTGGTAGGTAGGTTATGTAAAAATATAATTAGTTAGTTACTTGAAAGCAAGTAAGAGAAATACTAATTTGAAATAGAAGTCTCCTATATTTAGAGACAGGTCTTGAAACCTTTCTTCCTTAATGGGACACTAAATATTTCAAAGTAAAGAGAATCTTTGAATTTTATTTCATTCATCAAGTTGTCATCCTTGAATAATTCCAAAATTATAGTCAAACTCCAGTTTTAAAATATCAAATATATGAAAAAAATATTAGGCTTAATAAAAATATCTTAGAAATACCACATATATTAGAATCCAAGGATTAAAAACAAGCAAGAAAGCAAAGTACATAAAAAAAAATGCCAGCCAAGCAGAGCCACTCTAGTATTCAAACAGGTTGTTCAGACATCACAGAGTAACGAGAACATTGCCACTGTGGAAATATGGACATTGACAAACTGTTGTCTTTAGTTTTCTTTTATACCAGGAATACTAGGTGAATAGATGAAGTGGTATGAAAGAAAGACATTATTTTTATACTCGCTTATTATTTCAATGAAGATTTGACTCGGAAAAAAGATTTGACCCGAAAGATGTGGAAAAGGATGCCAGAGCAGTTTGGTTGTCCAATACTGTACTAGAAAAGAAAAGTTGGGGCCAGAGCGATAGTCCAGAGGGTAGGGCGTTTGCCTTGCATGCGCTTTACCCAGGTTTGATCCTCAGCATCCCATATGGTCCCCCAAACAATGCCAGGAGTAATTCCTGAGCAGAGAGCCAGGAGTAACCTCCTAGCAACTCTGGGTGGGCCCCTCCCCAAAAATGAAAACCCATCAGAAGATAAGGTACTGTGCAGGGAAGCTAATCAACCAGAGTCTTGGTGAATTGAACTGATCTGTGGGACAGAGAATGAACTCTCTGTACCGTGGTAACTAAGTCTAATCCCATTTCTACCTTTTAGTGTGTGCACTGACTGCTTCGTCTATGGAGTACATGCTATTTGGAAAAAATACAATCTCTGTTAAATACAAGAGTTGCTTTATTTTCTTAATGTGCTGTTTGAAATTATTTTACACTCTACTTATTGCTTGACAAGACAGAACCTAAAATGCATTGTTTCACTGTATAGGATCTTAAATTTGAAGCAATGCTTTTTCAGTATTATCAAGTGTTTTCTGTAGTTTTTTTCTACTAAAAACAATCTGTAGATGTAAGGATAATTATCTGCAGATGTAAGTAAATACATTTGCACAAAGAGTTGTGACAAAAAATGTTATTTATTCTTATTTTTAAAATATTTCTGAGCAGAAATACTTAAGACAGAGGCAGTGGAAATGGTTAAATGAAAATCAATTTATACAGGCCAATGATATTAAGTTATTCCATGGAGTATCTCTTCAGAACTCTTGTTTCCATAATAGGAATAAATTCCAGTTTTTAGATTCTTTACATTTTCTCAATACAGTTTAACAGTAATGCCCGAGAGTTTGACCCACAGAATAGCACACCATTTGGGGTTTGGGATTTGTGATTGCCTATTCATCATTCAGTTTGACATGACCAAGAGTCCTTTCTGAATTAATATATATGGACAATTAGATACTGATATATGTTAATTTTATAGGTAAGTTGCATCCATTAGAAGATACTGACTCCTTTCTCCCTCTTAACATAAGCAGTGAAGTGATGATTTGTAAAATCTAGATCTATTTATCAGAGTTAAAATGTTAAAATATTATTGTTTTAATTAGTGTATATTATCCATTTTGATCTGATTTTTTTGCAAGGTGTTAGACACAGGTCCAAATTCATTTTTTTTACATGTAGCTGTAAAAAAAAAGATTTTTTTTCAATCTAGATAATACCTTTTTTTATCAATTTATCAATTTATTTTTATTTTTTTAACAGCTCATCCATTTAAGTTTTATATACACATAAATACACATATGAATATATAAATATATAATGTAACAAAAATATATGGTGATAGCAGTTTATGTTACAAATGCTTTTTTTATTAATCATTTTATTATACCACCGTGAGATATAAAATTACAACGTTGTTCATGTTTGGAGGTTTCAGTCACATAGTGTCCCAGCACCAGCCCTCCACCAGTGCCCATTTCCCACCACCAATGCCCCCAATTCCTTCCCCCTCCCATAGCTTGCCTAAAGGGCAGGTTCTTTATCTCTTTTCTCTCTCCCTTTCTCTCCCTTCCTTGTCCTACACATTGTGAGTTGCACTACATACACTTGGAAGCCATCATGTGCATTTTTTTGCCTGTATTTAATGCTCAGTTCTATGTTGGTATCAGTCCTTTCAACATTTATTCACATATGTTCCCTTCTATGTCTTACCTAACCTCTGACCCCTCACGCTTACGGTAATTTCCGCTTTTGGTAAGACCACCTGATATATTTATGTCATGCAAATAAATGCAGTCATTCTATGTCTCTCTCTTTCCTTCTGACTAATTTCACGCAACATGGTCCTTTCCATGTCCATCCATTTATAGGCAAATTTCATAACTTAATTTTTCCTAACAGCTGCATAGTATTCCATTGTAGATGTACCACAGTTTCTTTATCCAGTCATCAGTTCTCGGGCATACTGGTTGTTTCCAGGTTCTGGCTATTGTGAATAGTGCTCCTATGAAAATAAAAGTGCTGATTGTGTTTCTGCTGTGTGTTTTTTGCTTCCCAGGGTATATTCCCAGGAGTGGTATGGCTGGGTCAAGAGGAAGCTCAATTTCTAGTCTTTGGAGGAATGTCGATATTGTTTTCCAGAAAGGTTGTACAAGTCAACATTCCCACCAACAATGTATGAGAGTCCCTTTTTTTCTGCATCCACGCCAGCACTTGTTGCTTTTACCCTTTTGAATATGGGCCAGTCTCTGTGGTGTGAGGTAATATCTCATTGTTGTTTTGATTTGCATCTCTCTGATGATTAGTGATGATGAGTATTTTTTCATATGCCTTTTGGCCATTCGAATTTCTTCCCTTGTCAAAGTTTCTGTTCATCTCTTCTCCCCGTTTTTTTATGGGGTTGGCTGTTTTCTTCTTATATAGCTGTACCAGTGCCTAATATATTCTGATTATTAACCCCTTATCAGATGGGTATTGGGTGAATATTCTTTCCCATTCTGTGGACTGCTTTTCTATCTTGGTCACTGTTTCTTTTGAGGTGCAGAAGATTTTTAGTTTCATGTAGTCCCATGTTTATCTTTTCTTCTAGTTTGATGTTCCCTTTGTTAATGATGTTACACCTTTGAAGATGTATTTAGCTGCAATGTCGTGGAGGGTTTTTCCTATATTTTCTTCAACATACTTTATGGATTTAGGTCTGATATTGAGATCTTTAATTCATTTTGATCTGATTTTTGTGCAAGGTGTTAGACACATGTCCAAATTCATTTTTTACATGTAGCTGTCTGGTTTTCCCAGCACCACTTGTTGAAGAGGCTTTCCTTCCTCCAGTTTGGACTCTTTGCACCTTTATCAAAGATTAACTGATCATGTCTTTGAGGGTGGGTGTCAGGATACTCAACTCTATTCCATAGATCCACAGGTCTGTTTTTATTCTCGTACCACACTGTTTTAATTACTGCTGCTTTGTAGTACAGTTTGAGGTTGGGAAAGGTGATGTCTCCCATCTTCTTTTTCCCAAGGATTGCTTTAGCTTTCCGTGGGTGTTTATTATTCCATACAAATTTCAGGAGTATTTGGTCAATTTCTTTAAAGAATGTCATGGGTATTCTTATAGGAACTGCATTGAATTTGTACAAAGCTCTAGGGAGTATTACAATCTTGACAATCTTAATTCTCCCCATCCATGAGCAGGGAATGTGTTTCCATTTCCTTGTTTCCTCTTTTATTTCTTGAAGCAGTGTCTTGTAGTTCTCTTTGGTATAGGTCCTTTAAACACTTGGTTAACTGATTCCTAGGTATTTGATTTTCTGTAGTACAATTGTGAATGGAATCGATTTCTTAATATCCCCTTCTTCTCTTTCGTTATTTGTGTATAGGAAAGCCACCAACTTTGGGGTATTGATTTTGTACCCTGCCACTCTACTATACATATCTGTTGTTTCTAAGAGTTTTTTGGATCGAGAGCTTAGGGTTCTCTAAGTATAATATCATGTCATCTGCAAATAATGATAGCTTGATTTCTTCCTTGCCTATCTGGGTGCCCTTAATGTCCTTTTCTTCTCTGATTGCTGTGGCTAGTACTTCCAGTACTATATTGAATAAAAGAAGTTGAGAGAGGGCAACCTTGTCATGTTCCTGATCTTAAGGGGAAGGCTTTCAATTTTTCCCCATTGAGAATGATACTCGCTGTTGACTTTTGGTAGATGGCTTTGACTATCTTGAGGAAGCTTCCTTTAATTCCCATTTTCTGGAGGGTTTTAGTCATGAATGGGTGCTGGATCTTGTCAAATGCTTTTTTCTGCATCTATTGATAGGATCATGGTTTTTTATTTTTTTCTCTTATTGATATGATGTATTATGTTGATTGATTTGCGAATGTTGAACCTTCCTTGCATACACCGGGATGAATCCTACTTGGTCATGATGTATGATCTTTTTGATGAGTCTTTGGATTCTGTTTGCTAGTATTTTGTTGAAGATCTTAGCATCTGTGTTCATCAAGTAGATTGGTCTGTAATTTTCCTTCTTTGTGTTGTCTCTCCCTGCTTTGGGTATCAGGGTGCTGTGTGCCTCATAGAAGCTGTTTGGGAGTGTTTCTGTTTCTTCTATTTCCTGGAAGAGCTTGAAAAGGACAGGCAGTAGGTCCTCCTTAAAGGTTTGGTAGAATTCGCTAGTGAACCCATCTGGACCTGGGCTTTTGTGTTTGGGCAGACTTTTTAATTACTGTTTCAATTTCCTCAATGGTGATAGGCTTATTCAGGTATTGGAGGTCTTCTTGTTTCAATCGTGGGAGGTTATAGGACTTCAGAAATTTATCCATTTCTTCTAGGTTCTCATGTTTCGTGGCATACAGGCTCTCAAAGTAATCTCTGATGATCTTTTGGATTTCTGTGCTTTCTGTTGTGGTGTCACCA
The DNA here is from genome assembly GCA_021461705.1 of Cryptotis parvus. NCBI lineage: Eukaryota > Metazoa > Chordata > Mammalia > Eulipotyphla > Soricidae > Cryptotis > Cryptotis parvus. The sequence continues at coordinate 8,060 of JAJIBD010028991.1, forward strand.
TTTTTATTTCTGATTCTGTTTATTTGGGTTCTCTCTTTCCCTCTCCTTACAAGTCTTGCCAGTGGCTTGTCGATCTTCTTTAATTTTTCAAAGAACCAGCTCTTGGTTTCATTAATCTTTTGGATTTTTTTTTTGGTTTCCAGCTCATTGATTTCCTCCATAAGTTTTATTATTCCCTTCCTTCTGCCTGAGTTGGGCTTCTTTTGTTGGTCTTTTTTCTAATAGTTTCAGCTGTGAGGTCAGGTTATTTATGTGGGCCCTTTCTTCTTTCCTTATGAATGCTTGCAGAGCTATGAACTTTCGTCTTAACACAGTTCTTGCTGTGTCCCACAAGTTCTGATAGTTGTTATCGTCATTGTCATTTGTTGCTAGGAATCTTTGGATTTCCTGTTTGATTTCTTCTATGACCCATTTGTTGTTCAGCAGTGAGCTGTTCAGTTTCCTGGTATTTATCAATTTGTTTTTTATCAATTTAGTTTTATCAATTTATTTATCAATAATTATTTGTCAAAATTTATCAGTAATTATTTATCAAAATTTATATATCAAAAATAATAATTTTATCAATTTATTTTTATCAATTTATTTATCAAAAAGATAATTTTTTTTTTCAATCAAGGCCAGGTATGCTAATCCAGAGCCTCACAGACATGGGGCATAGCTGCTACCAACTCTCCCTGTGCCAGCTGCTCACAAGGCTCCTGGGAGGGATAGCGGGTTCTAGCACTGGCTCTCCACCCCAGCAGAGCTTCACAACAAGCCAGATGACACCTCCCACTCCATGAGGGTTGCCATTTTCCACAGCCAGACCTCCCCCTCATCAGAACTCCACCCAGCGACAAGCCTATCACAGCCCGGCTCATGGACACCCACCCTGTGCAGCAGTTTTTTTTTTCAATCCAGACCAGGTCTGCTGCTCCAGAGACTCACAGACATGGAGCAGAGCTGCTACCTGCTCTCCCTGTGTCCAGTCACTCACGAGGCGCCTGGGAGGGATGGCAGGTTCTAGCCCTGGCCTGCCACCCCAGCAGAGCCTCTCAATAAGCCAGACGGCACCTCCACTCCATGAGGACCGCCATTTTCCACATCCAGACCTCCCTCTCGTCAGAACTCCACCCAGCAGACGAGCATATCATAGCCAAGCTTGTGCTGTCACAAGGGGCCACATGGTTCATCAATAAATGCTGTATTTAGAGGTGACTACAAGAGTATGCCACCTACATGACAAGCCTGGCAAGCTACCTGTGTCGTATTTGATATGCCAAATACCAGTAACACTTATGTTAGGTCATTCCCATGACCTAATATAATAGTTTGAGGCTCTTTATGTTCCTGGAGCAAGCAGATGCCCTTGGGCTCCAGCATGAGACAGGACATATGGAGATGTTACTGGAGCCTGCAGGAGCAAATCAATGATGAACGTGAAGATAGTGATAGTGATATTACCCAGAATGATTTTACCAAAAAGATGCTTTTTAAAATGTGGTAATCTAAAGTTTTTAGGGTAAAGGTGAGATCAATACTTTACCATTTCCTTTTTACTTACAGAGTTTCCTGGTAATTAATTCTGTATGGCCCTTACTAAGAATTTATGAATCTAAACATATTGATTGAGCAAAATTTCACTGGTAATTCCATTTTTAAGAAAAATAAAAAATAATCAATCCTATATTTGGCTAGAAGGATATTTTCAAGTGGTTTCATGTACCTTTGGGCATGACTTTATAGCGTTTGATAGCTAATATTATCTAACATAGTAAGATAATGTTTTAAATAAATCTTAATGTCTTAAATGATTTTTATCCATGAAATTAAATCATATTTTTCCAAGAATTTTTCATATTTTATAGAAATTTTACAGATGGAATCTAAAAAATCAATATTGGACAAATTGCACAGTGTGTCAGTACAGTGGGCCTTACACTTGGCCACTACCCGTGGGCTTTTTGATGTTCTAGCAGAGTGATACCCAAGAGTTGGAATAAGTCCTGAGCACAACCAGGTATGGCTAAAATTCAATAGCAATAATGATTAAAAAGTAAAATCTTGACACTGTGGATATTTGTCCACTTTTCAAATATTTCTAGAAAGATTTAAAATATTTCTAGAATATTTCAGTGGCTATAATAGAATTTAAATTTATTTTTTTTAATTTTTATAACCACCGTAAACATACATACAGGTGCTAATTGTTCTTGTAATACAGTACCCAGCACCCATCCCTCCACCAGTATCCCATCCACCACCAATACCCCTCCCCCCCCCCCCCACCCGCCTAACCATTTCTCTTTCTCTCTCTATCTCTCCTCTTCTCGATCTCTCTCCCCTTTTACAATTTCTACCCCGTTTTAGTTTATCCTTAAGTTTGGTAAGGAATATATAAATTTTAACTTGTACTTTTTATTTACATTTTATTTAAATACATTTATTTAATTATAATTTACATGAGGCTTACAAAGATGTTCATAATAGCATTGTTTCAGGTATACAATGGGCTTTTTTGGGGGGCTTTTGGTGTAACACCTGGCAATGCTCAGGGTTACTCCTGGCTCTGCACTCAGAAATTATTCTTGGCGGTGCTCGGGGACCATATGGGATGCAGGGGATCAAACCTGGGTCAGCCAAAGTGAAGGGCAAACGCCCTCCCCACTATCACTCCAACCCCAGGAATACAATGCTGGTATACCAATCCCACCATCAGTGTCCCCAGGGTCCCTGCTATCCCCCCAACCTGCACCCATGTCAAGCATAAAACAAATTATTTTCATCATGCTTGCTCCAACAAAACTTAAAGAAATGACAAATAGGATTATCAGCTAATGAGTCAAAAAAAGTTAATTTATAGTGATTAATCACTATATGATTTTAACATATATAAATCACTTGTATCTCTTGTCTTCCCATTGTTTATTGATTTGCTCAAGTAGGCACCAGTTACATCTACATACATCCAAGCTGCGTTCTAGTGTAGCCCAAGGGCATCTGCTCTCTCCAGGAACACAGAGAGCCTCAATCCATTCGTTCAGGTCATGAGGTCTATAATAGTTAATGTTTTGGCATATCAAATATGATACAGGTAGCTTTCCAGGCTCTGCCATGTGGGTGGGATACTCTAGGTAGTAGGTAGGCTCTAGGTAGTAGGTAGGCTCTCAGTTCATGCATTTACTAATAAACCAGCTGTACATAATGGAGAAAATGGGTTTTTCTGCTGAATGGAACTCTGACACGCTCTGGAGTCCAGACATTGAAAATGACTGCCCTCATGGTGCCGGGGTTCCTCTGGATTCTTGTGAGGCTCTATTGAGATGAAGGACCAGGGCTAGAACCCAGACTTTCCTCCCAGGTGCCTCCTGATCAACCAAGCACAGGTTGAGTTCGTAGCACTCTGCCCTGTGTATCTGTCTCTGGCATGGCTCCCTGTGCTTGGCAGATCATGAGGCATCCGGGAGGGAAGGCAGGTTCTAGCACTGGCCCGTCATCCCAATAGAGCCTCACAAGAAGCCAGAGAGAAACCACCACACCATGAGGGCAGTTATTTTCAATCTCCAGACCACACAGTGCGTCAGAGCTCCACCCAAGAGAAAAGTCCATCTCAAGGCCTGCTCATCAGAGTCCCACTCTACAGTGAAGCCCATTTCAAACCCAGGTGTTCTTGAACCAGAGACACAGATACATGGGGTAGAGCTGCTACTGGCTCTCCCGGTGCTTGGCTGATCAGGAGGTGCCTGGGAGGGAAAGTAGTTTCCAGCCCTGGCCTGCCATCTCAGTAGAGCCTCACAAGAAGCCAGAGGAGCGTTCACACAACAAGGGCAGCCATTTTCAACACTGGACTCCACTGCTTGTCAGTCCCATCCTGTAGTGAAGGCTATTTCAAGCCCAGGTATGCTTGAACCTACATAAATAAGGAAATTAAAATCATTTAGTATAATATAGTATATTGCATACATATATATTTATATATATTCTCATTTATATAGCTATATTTTTAACTCCAGCACCTAAAGCATATTGCATTAAGTTTTATTTTGTACTTGTTCCTTCTTGGGTAATCATCATATCTCCCCTGTCATAAATGAGACTTCTTCACCCGACCCCTGGCAAGCTTACAACAAATTTCTTTCATATTATTTGGTCCAAAAAACTTAAAGGAAAGAATGACAAATAAATGAATAAAACGCAAATAGAAGTAATTCAATAAAAGTTAATTTGTAATGTTTAGTTGCTGTATGTTTTTAACCTTTGTCTTGTAGAGAATAGCAATAGACCATTGGTGAGTGCCATACTGAATACCACATGATGGGAAGTTTCTCCTGTCATGAAAAGGAGATTTTTTTTTTGTATTTAACATTTTATTATACCACCGTGAGATATACAATTACAATGTTGTTCACGCTTGGGGGTTTCGGTCACATAGTGTTCCAGCACCCCGCCCTCCACCAGTGCCCCTCAGCCACCACCCATGTCCCCAATTCCCTCCCCTCCCACATCCCGCCTAAATGGCAGGTTCTTTATCTCCTCTGAAAAGGAGAATTTTTTAATGCTTTTTGAAAAATGGGGCTCAAGTCTATGAATTCCCTGAGCTATTGAAGCTCAATATAATTCCTTCAAATTTTAATGAAATCTAGTTCAATACAATATTCTTGATGAAGTGTTATTTCATTGAGTTTTTTGTACTACATCTGTTTGAGCTTAGCAGGGTCCTCAAGAGGTACTAGGGTTTAGCAGGGTCCCCTTGTGCATTCAAGGCCAACGACCATACCCTCAGCCCCTGACTGATGGACAAAAGAACAGGATCACGTACATGTCCTTTGATAGTTTGAGGCTCTACCATATTATTTTTTTTTTTGAGGAAGTCAAGTTTGCTCTTTAAATCCTCCCAAAAGATTAGGGGTTGGGAGATGCAAGAGGTGATGAACTTTGACCTTAAACCAAGAGGCGGTGGGGACGGAGTGATAGTCCAGCGGGTAGGGTGTTTGCCTTGCACACAGCCCATGCTGGCCTGGGTTCAATCCCAGGCATCCCATATGGTCCCCGAGCACCGCCAGGAGTAATTCCTGAGTGCAGATCCAGGAGTAACCCCTGAGCATCTCCGGGTGTGACCCAAAAAGCAAAAATAAAATAAAAAAGAGAGGGTGTAAAAGCCCCTCTGTCCCAGGACAATCTATCCGAGGACCTCCTCCCAGAGATAGAAACCTGCCCTGGTGCTATAGACCTGTCCAGGTCAGAGGTAGAATTCTAACTATGGGTATATTGTTTTCTCCTTTCCTTTGCTGGTATAACATTTACTTCTCAATAGTATTTCTAATTATTTTTCATAAACACAGTAAGAAATTCAGGCATTTATCTACACTCAGGTTTAAGCTTAAGGGTGGCTTTTCCTGGGGACATCTCGCTATATATTAAATACTACACTCCTCAGGACAGGTTAATTTGATCCTAACCCCAACCAGGTTCAAAATCTGTTGCTTATCTTTGGGTCAGGACAAAGCTTGTTCCATGACCATGTTGTTAACTTTACCTGCTTATGATACTTAGTCTACCCCATGTTCAGGCCTGTGTAGCATACTCACAGCTTGCCCTGGGTCCATCCAAGTCTCTCAAGAGGACTCTTATTTTGGGGTATAAGAAATTAGAAAAATTCTAAGGGAAACAGAAGTTTTAAGTTACAAAATATAATGGATGCCCAGGAGTATTTATTTCAGAGTTAATTAACTTCTATATCACAAAAGCATAGCCTTAACTGTCTTTCTGTGTCTATACAAATGGACTTTGCTCTAACACAAGAATATGCCAAGGGAATGCAAGAAAGAGAAAAACAAGATTTCACTTCTAATACGAAACCTAGGACTGTGAAAAAAGGGTAATCCAATAATACCCTTTCATATTCTCCTGGTTCTTAGAATCTTATCTGATAGATATGCTGTATATCTTCTGGGCTGTTCTTTGTATATACATTCAATTTTTGATACTGCAGCTTTCAAATTTCTTTTTATATCTTTAAATTTAGTCATTTTGAGCATAAAGTGCTTGAAATTTTTCTAATTGGTCTATTTTCACTGAAACCCTACAGGCCTCAGGTCTTTGAAATCCTCAACTCTGGGAAATTCTTATTGATGATTTCTTCATCTATTGTTCACATTTGCCTTCCTGTTCCTCAGAGACTGCCATGATTAGCATATCCTTCCTCTGGAATTCATCCTATAGTTTTCTAGCATGCCATTCATTTCTTTTAAGACTTTCCCCTGCTTTCTTTTCTAGCAGTTTCCTCTTCTCCTTGAAGCTACTCAATCTTTTGCTCAGCTTCTGCTATTTCACTGTTCAGAGCCTCTAATTTTTTTGTCACCTACCATGTTCTTCATTTATGTCATTTCTGAATGTAATAGCTTTTTAAATTTAGACTCCCATACTGTCCTGTGCTTTGTGGATTACCTATGCTATATTTTTTTTAACTCATTGAACATCCTCATCATGACATCATTTTAAAAATACACTGAGGGTTTACTGGTGTTATATCTTCAGTGATATTGTTTTTGCTCATTGAGCTTAGTGTGCTTCTATGCATTTTCTTCTTTGGTTTCTAGTATTATTGTGCTGGAAGTGATCTTTTTTTATAGTGAGTCCTGGAAAGGTTGTAACAGATTAGTGAGAGGTTGCTCTCTGTTTTCTCTGCTGGGGTGGTGAAGTAGTAGCAGAAGATTAGGAAGGGGCAAAAAGGTATGGGCCCTAAATATGACAGAGGTGAGTGTCTAAGAAAATAATTCTTTTTCTAAAAGTCTGCTTGCTTGTTTCTGCTGCATTTGTGAAGATTAAGCATTACATTTCTGAAGATTTAGAGCATATATCAATAAAATAGCTGTAGCATCAAATAGCGAATAAGCACTAGTAGTATTCTTATTCAGAAACTCACAGACATAGGGCAGAGCTGCTACCAGCTATCCCTGTGCCCAGCTGCTCATGAGGCACCCGGGAGGGATGGTGGGTTCTAGCCCTGGCCCGCCACCTCAGCAGAGCCTCTCAGCAAGCCAGACAATTCCCCACTCCATGAGGGCTGCCATTTTCTACATCTGGTCTTCCTCCCCATCAAAACTCCACCCAGCAGACGAGCCTAACACAGCCCGGATCATCGACACCCACCCTACAGCAGTCTTTTTTCAAGTTGGGCCCAGGTATGCTAATCCAGAGACTCACAGACATGGGACAAAGCTGCTACCGGCTTACCTGTGCCCAGCCGCTCACAAAGCACATGGAAGGGATGGTGGATTCTAGCCCTGGACTGCTACCCCAGTAGAGCCTCCTAACAAGCCAGACAATACCCCCACTCCATGAGGGCAGCCATTTTCCACATTCGGACTTCCCTCTCATCAGAACTCCACCCAGCAGACGAGCCTATCACAGCCCGTCTTGTGCGGCTGCTTAAGGTCCTGCAGTTCATCAATATATGCTGCATTTAGTCGTGACTACAAGAGTATGCCACCCACACAGCAAGCCTGGCAAGCTAACTGTGTTGTATTTGATATGCCAAATACCAGTAACAATTATAGACCTCACTCCCCATGACTTAATATAATGGTTTGAGACTCTTTATGTTCCTGGAGCAAGAAGATGCCCTTGGGCTCTACTAGCATGAGACAGGACATATGGAGATGCTATTGGTGCCCGTACGAGCAAATCAATAATGAATGGGAAGACAGTGATACAGTGATACAGTATTTTTATTATACTTATGTATGTTTAACAACATATAGAAAAAGTCTACCAATTACTATCAAAGACAATATACTCTAAAATCAATTGATAAATAAGTTCATATATATTTGGCATTTGAAAACAATAGAGTATGTAGTATGTAATAATATAACAAAATTGGCATCTATTGCCTGATCTGCCTATTGTCTGTCATCTACAAGCTGTTCACTCGAGTCATACAGAACAGGATTGGCAGAACATTAGATGAAGCACAACCATGCGAGCAACCAGGCTTCCAAAAAGGATTCAGCACAATTGAATATATTCACACGGTAAGCAAGCTCATTGAGGTTTGTAGGGAGTTCAAGACGTCGCTCTGTTTCTCGTTCATTGATTTAAAGAAAGCCTTTGATTCTGTTGAATCTGAATTGGTAATTGAAGACTCAGCCAAACAGAGCATTCAAACCCAATAATCAAGATCGTTTATGACCTGTATTATGGGTTCACCACCAGGATCTCACCGTTCTACAAGGAAGTGATCATTGATGTCAAAAAGAGAGGTTCAGCAGGGTCATACCATTTCACCAAAACTCTTTAGCACCACCCTTGAGAATATCATTTGACAATTAGAATGGGATGGAATGTGAATAAAGATAGATGGTCGGAAACTACACCACCTCCGCTTTGCTGATGACATCATTCTCATAACACCGAACATTAGCTAAGTAGCACAAATGCTGGCTGACTTTGACTGGGAATATGGAAAGATAGGTCTACAGCTGAATATCAACAAAACAACGTTCATGAAAAATGAACTAGTTCCAGAGGCCCCTTTCATTCTCAACAGATCAAACATCTCTGAACACAGCAGCTATGTACCTACGTCAAGAACTCAACATGATTAGTGATCTAAAACCTGAGCTGCACAGGAGGAAGAGAGTAGTGTGGAATGCCTTCAAGAGCATCGAAGAAATAGCTAAAAGGACAAAGAACCTCCGGCTCCAGGCACATCTCTTCAACTCCACCATTCTCCCTGCATTAACATATGCCTCAGAGACCTAGGCCCTACAAAAGCAGGACGAGAATTCTATTCAGGTCTCCCAAAGAGGAATCTAAAGAGCTATGCTTGGAATATCACGCCTCACTCAAGTGTGAAAAGGAATCCGGAGTTCCGACCTCCGTCGATGATCCAGAGTCAGGGACACTGTCTCATTTGCCAAGGTGTTGAAAATCAGATGTGCTGGACATGTAATGCGATTTGGAGACAGCAGCTGGAGAGCCATTACGTGCTGGATCCCACAGGATGTCAAAAGATCATGTGACCACCCACCTACAAGAGGGTCAGACTTCTTCGTCAAGACCCTAAATGAACAGTTTGAGGCTCTTCATATTCCTGGAGCAAGCAGATGCCATAGGGCTACAGTGGCACATCATAGGGTCAAATGGAAACGTTACTGGTGCCCACTGGAGGAAATCAATGAATACAGGATGCCAAGTGATCAAGGGATCAAATATAACAAAATTATTGGTAAAACTCACAGTCTTAAATAGATAATATATATCATGAAACTATAGGAAATATGAAAATATTTTAATTAAGTTTGAACTTACTGAAGACATTGCTAAGTCTAGGAGTAATATGGCATTGGAAAGTTAACAATATACAAAACCACTGTTATTATACAGAGAGGAAATGATACCTACATTCATCATGGCTGCTGGGGAATGCTGGGTGCCCTGACAAAATCCAGGAGCAGAGCAGGAATCTGGGTGGGACCTCCACTTGTCAGGTTACACTGGGAACACAGACAGAATCTAGGAGCAGGGTATCCACTTCTACCCCAAGGGATGGGTGGCTGGTGGTCGGAGAAAGCCACGAGAGTCTAGTAAAATTTCAAAAGGCTTTATTCACACTAGTTTGGTATACAATTTAGTAACAGGAAAACCCCAGACTTTGGGCTCCTGGCTGGGCCCTGGTCATGTGTGGGTTTAAAATCCTAGGCCAAGATGGTCATCACCACGTGTTAAGGTCCAATAGGGAGGAGAACAGAGAGGCAGATAGGAGAGCAGGCGAAAAGGCAAAAGGCAAAAAAAAAAAAAAGGAGGAAAAGTGATGCGGATAAAAGCAGGCTACAGCTTTTGTATCTGTTCAATTTAGACAGCCCACACCAACAGGAAGTTGTTCGGGTCAATTCCCCTCAGGTAGCTTCTCCCAGGACCTCACCTATGTCCATTGAAATGTTAATGCTGACCAGCCTAGATCTGCCTTGGAAGTGCCCCTTCAGGGTAGAGTGGGGGAAGTGCATGTATCTTTACCAATGGATATTCTATAGCCAGGTATATATTTCTCCAAACTTTCACAAGATTCTTGTCTTTACTTCATAGTTTTGTTTTGTATAATAGCCTTTAGACCTATTAGAGCAACATGCTTCCTCACTTGGAGGCAAACAGCATTTCTTTCTGGTCTAATTACTTAGAGATCCAATGCGGCCAGGTAAATATACTGGTAAGATCTAGCTAGTCCCAAAATGATTGTGGTAGCATCAGAGAAAATATATATACCAGCTTACATAGAATACATGGTAAAATATACTGCCACATTCAAACTGTCCTCCTCCTTTCTACAAAGTGGCCTGCAGGACACAACTCCAAGCAAGATGCAAAGCCTCTGGGCAGCAGAGTACTGAAACAGATGTTGATACTGTTTTTTTCTTATTTTTGTTTAGCTTTTGCTTTGAAAACACTCACATGGACATTAGTCAACTCCAAGTTTCAGGATTATGGGTTTATAGAGTACATGTGGTGTCAGGGATTAAACCCAGGCTCATGTACACAAAACATATGCTCCAAATCTAAGCCATTTCACTGGCTCCATAATTATTGCATATTGATGAAGGAAATTGATGATAAATAAAAACTGTAGTATTTGATTCTATATAACCAATTATATACGGACTTCACATTATAAGGCTATTTTTACTTTATTGTTTTAATGGGAAAAGTAAAAATACCTTATATTATAAACTAAAATAGCTTTAATGAACCCTGCCCCTCAAGTTGTTGCAGGTGTGACTGAGGTGACAAGCTGCATCGGCAGGTGGCAGACAGGAGACAGGCTTGTGTACACCCAGGACTCTGCCTCTTGGGCCATGGATGCTTGATGGTCTGACTTAGAAAAAGACTGGGCCCCCTGGGATGAACCCAAAGCCACATCAGAGCTTTGCAAGCTACCCATGGTGTATTCGATATGTCAAAAACAGTAACAATAATGGACCTCATTCCTAAAGAATAGAGATGTTACTGGCACCTGCTCAAGCATCAGTGGACAAGGGGAAGGCAATTGTTACAAGTGATACAAGATTTTAATGAAAGATATGTAAAGGGATATACATATTTATTTATAGAAGACATTCTAAATCAACTTCTTTATATATATATATATATCAATTTGCAAAGAAATGCCTCTAAAATCTACTGCTAAGATTGTTATACTACAGAGAGAATACCATAGCTTAATTTACAACTAGTTTCTTGTCATACCATTTAAAAGCATAATAAATCTTTAAATCCCAGTTTTGATAACGAGAATTATACTCTAATATATTATTATCAAAATAAAATGGTATACCTTTATATTGTGGTGTCATAAATAATGACTATTTTATTTATTCATAAATTTGACATTTCATTGATTTTACTTTATTACAAACTTTATTCATAACTCTTTGTGGATTTTGTAGGTTTTTTTTAAGCTGTTCTTAAAACAAATGACTTTGGACATATATTATCAGAAGAATTATTATCAGAAACTAATTAATCAAATGATGGTCGCTTTATTATATTTTATTAACACTAAAATTAAATAACAGTAATTTGATATGCTCTTTTGTATCTAATTTAGTCTTTGTAGCATAATTTATGATCATATGTATATACAACTATCAAATACTATATGCAGTTTTCATGTGATAAAATGTCTTTAAGCCAGGGAAATCAGAAAAGGCAAAGGAGAAGGGAAAACTAGGTTGGGAATTTTCAAAGAGGAAAAAAGAATAAAAAGGAGGAAGAAGAGTAATAGAATAAGGAGGAGGAAGAACAGGAAGAGGAGGAAGATAAAAAGTCCTTAAAGTTCAAGATATGGAAAGGAACAAATTTTGCCATTATTCATCTCTGTGACAAAAATAAAATCAAAATAACAACTAAAACAACAAAAATGAATCCTTATATGCAAGCAAAAGGTTAGGATAATATAAGCCTAAAGATTATCAAAGGAGGTTAAATGGTATGGAAGGAATGGCTAGAGGGGTGAATGGATGGTAGCAGATAGTAGATTTTTTTTAAAAAATACATTTTTAATGTTTTAAATTTTATTATAACACCATGAGATATACAATTACAAAACTGTTCATGATTAGGTTTTAGTCACAGTTTTTCAGCACCCATCCCTCCACCAGTGCACATTTCCACCACCAATGCCCCCTGATTCCCTCCCCTCACCCAGCCTGCCTCTATGGTACAGCTAAAGGAATAGCTGGAGGTATGAATAGATTGTGGCATATAGTAGACCTGTACTTGGCTGTTGTAAACTGTATTCCAAACTTGATACCATCCTGGAACTAATGTAGCTTTAAAAATAAAGGTAATAAATAGAAATCAACCTAAGTGTAAAAAGTTTTAAGTGAAAATAGAGTTAATTTTTAAGAAACTAGATCTGTGTGTATAACTGCAGCAAATACCAGGTAGTTTTGTGTGTTACTATGTTAATACATTCTTGGAAAAAATATTATATTTTCATTCGGCAGTTTGCAGAATGATGCTAAAATATGCTTTAACCCTAGTAATACTCCAGTGTTATTATAGAAGGGAGATTTCTGGAGTTATTCTAGTTTCATTAAGCTATATTGGAGGATTGCCTCAAAGAAAATTCATTACTTGCTGTGATGCTATATATGTAGTATGGTGTTCTACATAGTAGTTGTGAAATCCACATAGAAGCATGCCTATAGATTTTTAGTGAAGCCTTTACTAGTATATTGATCTCTGATTTATCCAATATGTTTGAGACTTTATATTGCCACAGTAAATAGTCATGTCTGTGTTTTATTTTTCTTTAAGTATTCATTGGTATATAGGTTTGTAAATAACTTTAAGTGCAACCTAAAATTCACATAGTTTTAAACTTTTGTTATTGTCTTGTTTTTGGGGTCCGAAAGAGCCCTTAATACAGCAGCAGTAAGAAAGGCAAACAAGCAGTGCCTGATAAAATTTCAGGGCCATCCTAGGACGCCAAGATGAAGAAGGACTAAAATGACTGTCTGTACATTCAATGCACATACGCTGGCATCGAAAGCACATATTGAGGATCTGATAGTGCAAGCACAAAAGATCAAGTATGACATCATAGGTCTGACTGAGACTAGGAGGCATCAGTTGCATCATGCTGTATTTGATACTGGAGAATTGTTCCTTGGAACATGCGACGAAAGAGGCGTCGGTGGTGTTGGTGTCCTTGTCAACACAAACATGGCCGTCAACATTGATTCATTTGAATGCCTAACAAACCGAATAGGATGATTACACTTGAAGAGATGTGGCCCACTGCCAGCAACTTCTATTTTCATTGTCTACGCACCAACATCCACATACAAAGAAGATGAAATTAAGAAATTCTACATGGAATTGGAGGAGTTCTATAAAAAAGATCACACCTTCTACAAGATCATATTCGGTGATATTAATGCCAAGATAGGACCAAGAAGATCGGCTGAAGAATTCCACATTGGGACCCATGTCCTAGAATGGAACGAACAGGGTGAGAGACTGAGTTTATCATGTCCAAGACTGTTGCAGGACTCCTAAGGGCCGCTGCATCTGCTCTGGATTGCCTCCCGCAGATCACTCCGTAGATAAGGGGGTAGTCTAAATGTGGCAGTTTATCCGACCATGTATGCTGTACTAGCTGGTATAAATATTCTCCCATGCTATCACAATCATCGTGGGACTAGCTAGATCTTACCAGCATATTAGCCTGGCCACATAAGGACACCTAAGTAATTAGACCAGAGAGAAATGCTGTTTGCTTCCAAACAAACAAGCATGGCTCCCTGATAAAATATAAAACTACAATGAAGTAGAGGAGACTTGTGAAGGCTTGGAGAAATATTTAACTGGCATTGGTGTTGATTTTTTGGTACAGTGACATGACATCTCAGAAACCCCCTTCTCTACATTTCCAAAGGCCTTCCCTTCCCGGCTCAAAACATTAGCACAGTAAAGGCCCTAGGTGAGATGCAGGGGAGGGGTTACCTGAGGGCATTGGACCCTCCCTGCTTTCCATAACAATGGGGGGGTATAAACTTGCCGGTTCCCGCTCTCCCGGGTTTCTTCTTCCGGTGGAATCTCCGCCTTGTGCGTTTTTCCCCTTGTAAGTTATACACGTGGTGGTCGCCATCTTGGCCTACACGTGGCTGGGGTTCTAGCCTGGAATCCTAAACATCGGGTTTTTCCTTTTGCTGATTTGTATGCCTGAACCTGTGATAAGTAAAGTCTTTTAAAACCTCATCGGATCCCTGAGTGTTCATCCATTCCTCGCCCGGCTTCGGAGGTAGAAGGGAACTTCGCTTCCCGGCACTGTCGGGGACCCCGCGGAGCGCCCGACATTTGGCGTCCCTGGTGTGGGCACCACGAACATCGTCTGGTCTAATTATCATCGGACAGAGATCATCTGCCTCCGAACCGTGAGTAAAATGATGGATATCTCATGGTATAGATACATTGTATCTTTTATTGGCTCGGAACCATACATAGCCCAGTCTATAAAGTTCCTTTCTGAGAACTACTCTATCTTTTCACAAATCATCTGGGTCCTTGCGATTTTTAAACTGTACCTTTGCGTAAGGACAATGTTTAATAGAGAGAGGGAAGAAAGTAATAAATTGAATGCAATCTTAAGGGACGAGATTTACTCAGCGATTGAAGAAATAAGTGAGGATCATAAAGCTACAGCTAGACTGGTCTTAAAGCTTGAGGACAGAATTATTAAACAGAGTTTAAAATTTGAAAAGAAATTAGAAAAACAGGAAAGTAAAATTATTAGCCAGATTTTAAAATTTGAGAAAAAATTAGAAGAACAGGATTTAAAATTCAAGGAAAAATTAGAAGAACAGGATTTAAAATTCAAAGAAAAATTAGAAGAACAGGAAAGTAAAATTATTAACCAGATTTTAAAATTTGAGGAAAAAATTAGAAGAACAGGATTTAAAAATTCAAGGAAAAATTAGAAGAACAGGATTTAAAATTCAAAGAAAAATTAGAAGAACAGGAAAGTAAAATTATTAAACAGGATTTAAAATTTGAAGTAAAGTTTGAAGAGCAGAAGAAGGATATCGATAAAATCAGCATTATCTTAGAGGAAGAAATTGACAGACAGAGAGATAGAATAGATGGACAGAAAGAGGAGGTTTGGAAGTTACACATAAGATTGAAAGAACAAAAGGAAGAAACATATAGGAAACTTGAAAACTTAAACCAAGAAATGGATGTGTTACGCAGGGAGATTTCTGATTTCATAACTTATCAATCAGGACCTAGCGCATACCCAATATTGAGGCGTGAACCAACTAAAAGCCGTTCACAAACACGCCCCAAAACTGTAGACTTGAAAAGGTGTATACATTCCCAGCAAAAAAATCTAAAAGAATTCTAATGTGGCTGATAACTTAGAGGAGGAACAGGAAAACCCAGAGGAGGCAAATTCCCAAGCTGAAAATCTCTCCAGAGTTAATACCCTCAATGGGGTAGATGTTCCTCTGCCAGATACTACAAGCTCTGATGAGGAAGAAGGGGGAGGAACAAATTAGCTCGAGTCAAAGAGCAAAGCGCAGCAATCTTTCTCATGACCAATCTAAAAGTAAAACCGATTCATGAAGACTTAAAAATTGAGGCAATAACCCCGTTTAGGAAGGCTTGCGACAGGTTTGGAATATCAAGTCCTTATACTTTAAAATATTTAGCTGATTGGAGCGAAAATGATCAGTGGGTATTGGGAGACTTTGAAACGGTAGCCGATACTTGTCTAAACAAATCACAGTACATGCAATGGCATATGTGGTATGCAGATGGGGTTAACCAGAATATTGACACTTTAAGAAAAAAGGAATCAGACCATACTATAACTTTTGCCATGCTAAAAGGTGAAGGTGAATGGAAAAAGAAAGCAAAACAAGCGACATTACCTACCTATTTTTTTTTTTTTTTTGGCGGGGGGGTCTCCCCCCCCCCCCACTCAACCCCCCCGGGGCGCGGGGGGCGGGGGGCGGGGGGGGGGGGGGGGGAACAGGGGGGGGACGCCGACCCCCCCCCACCCCCCCCCCCCAACCCCCCCCCCCCCCCCTGAACCTATTTTAAAATTTGTTCGGGAGACAGCATTAAAAGCGTGGGAAAAGAGTAGGTTCCGACCCAGAATTTCTAGGTAGCTATACGAAAATTTACCAGAGGTCGTGATGAACCATACTTTGATTTTGTTGGGAGATTATGTGAAACAATCCAAAGACAGGTACAAGACCCAACCACTCAAGAAATCCTAAAAACGAAACTTAGCATATGAGAATGCTAATCAAAAATGTCGAGCATTACTATATGGTATTAAGGAAAAGGATGACCTCATGGGGTATCTAAAGGCCTGTAGAAATGTCGGTTTAACCTCCCATAAAACACAGGATGATATAGAGGCTTATCCCATACAGCAGGAGGATCAGGAGAGGGATGAAATGTCAGACAGCTCTAGGGGGAGAAACAATAAACTTCAAAGGATAAACAATAATCGGAGAAACTATTCTAATAATCGCAGCTCCACCCCTCGGAGGGCCCCCACCTGGACCATGCCCAAGGTGCAGAAAAGGAAAACATTGGGCCAGAGACTGTCGGGTCTTGGAGGCAAAGTCAGCCTCAGGCTTCATCTGGACAGATAACCTGCTTTAGCTGCGGAAAGAAGGGACACACCCGTAGAGATTGCCCATCTTCTAAAACTATCAATACAGGGCAACATTCTAATAATCCCTTTATAGGAAATGTTACATGGACCCCCTCCCAGGTTCCACAAGCTCCGCAGGGCTCAAATAACATCTATTCCTCCCCTAATGCGGGAAACTGGGTGGGGGGCCAGCCCCAGGCCCAGCTGAATCCAGGGGCACTCTCCTTCATTCCACCTGCCCAGTATCCTCCGAATCAGAATCCACAGAATTACAGTCAATAAATGCTCTCTGGCCTACCCCATCAGGCAGTGACAGTCTCGACATTCTCTGCCCCTAAGACTGTCACAATATACCCAAGTCAAGACCCTACACGCTAAAAACAGGGATAAAAGGACCTGCTCCCCAGGTAGTATGGGTTTAATTCAGGGGAGCGATTGGCTGAAATTTAAGGGAATTATGGTGCATTTCGGACTTCTGGATCCTGAATCTCATGGAGAGATAATACTGTCAATATCTGTGCCAACCAAATGGACTTTTAAAAAAGGGGAACCACTTGCTAAACTATTATTATTTTTTGAGGATCCGTGTAGTCAGTCCGAACACCCCCTACAGCTGGTGGCTTAAACAGTACCAACCATTCTGCCAACTTCATTGTTGGTTATGCAGCCACACAGAACCAAGCCCACCAGCCACCTGCTAACTATCTAGTTGGGTACACTGCCAGAATTTCTCAGGCCAAGCGGCCGGTTATACCCATCGAAATTTATAAAAAGGAAATTCAAAGGCATGTTGGATACAGGGGCAGACATATCCATAATCTCCACCAAGTATTGGCCCTCTAACTGGGCCCTAAAGAAAGTGCCCCATAGCCTGAGCGGGGTAGGCAATATCTCCTCCTCTCTTCTCCGACAGAGTGCCAGGTGGCTGCCGTGTATTGACCCTGAAGGGAATGTAGCCATGGTCCAGCCTTATATAGCCCCTATGCCTTTAACTTTATGGGGGTCGAGACATGCTGGAGCAGTGGGGGGGCAGTAATCCACATACCTCGTCCAATTCCCGTCGAGCACCAATTCCAGCTCTCCATAATAAGCCTAACACCGGGAGTAACCCTTTTTAATTGGGGCCGCTGTGGTTAAGCGCCCACTACCTATCCGTATTCAGTGGAAGTCTGACAAACCTATATGGACACCACAGTGGCCCCTCAATACCAAAAAGTTAGAGGCGCTAACAAATCTAGTGGAAGAACAGCTGAAATTAGGACATATTGAGGAAACGTTTTCAGAATGGAATTCTCCCTGTTTTTGTAATACAGAAAAAATCAGGCAAATGGCGTTTGCTGATTGACTTAAGGAATGTAAATTCTACTATGGTCCCCATGGGGAGCCCTACAACCTGGGCTCCCCTCTCCAGCAGCTATTCCTAAGGATTGGCCGCTAATTATCATAGATTTAAAAGACTGCTTTTACAGCATACCTATCCACCCAGATGATCGGAAAAGGTTTGCATTTTCAGTCCCTTCCATTAATCATAAAGGTCCTTTACGTAGGTTTCAGTGGACAGTATTGCCCCAAGGAATGACTAATTCACCTACGATGTGTCAACACTTTGTTGATGAGGTTTTGCGACCCATTCGTGCTAAATTTCCTGGTGCATACATCATCCACTACATGGATGATATCCTGCTAGCTTGTGATAATTCCAGAGATCTCCAGAATTTATATAATGATGTAATGACAGTTTTACCAAAGGCTGGCTTACAAGTAGCTCCGAAGAAAATCCAGATGCAGCCTCCATATGAATATTTGGGCTATGCTCTTGACCGCACTACAGTACGTCCTCAAAAGATCTCCATTAGTCAGAAAAGGCTCAAAACCTTGAATGATTTTCAAAAACTGCTGGGGGATATCAACTGGGTGCGCCCCCCCTTGGTATTCCTAACTGTGAGCTCAGTAACCTGTTCCACACCCTTGAAGGTGATCCTGCTTTAAATAGCCCAAGGCAGCTAACTCCTAAAGCTCAGAAGAAATTAGATTTTTTTCATGAATCGGCTTCAAAAATCTTACCTCTCCAGATTTAATCCCGGAGAAAAGGTATGGTTCTTGGTCTTCAACACTCCCGAGTCTCCAACTGCTGCTATAGCCCAATTATCTGGACCGTTAGAATGGGTTTACTTACATAACAAGCAGAATCGTACTGCTACACCTTACCTTGAGATGATAGCTAACCTTATAATTAAGGGAAGATCAAGAACCCAAGTATTACTTGGACATGATCCCCATGTAATTGTACTACCTGACCCTAAAAAAGAAATTGAAGCTGTTTTACCACTCAGTGAAATCCTTCAGAGAGCTTTAGCAGATTTTTTCAGGAGAAATATCTTATCATTACCCAGCTGGAAAAACCTGGGAATTTCTGAAAAGGACACCTTTTATAATTTCCACCATTGTCCGCTCCTCTCCCATTCCTGATGCTCCAGTGTATTATATTGATGGCTCCTCATCAGGAAGGGGGTGGAATTACAGGTCCTTCGTTGACCACTACTGTGCATACAAATTATAAATCTGCCCAACAAGTGGAACTTCGCCACCCTGATACATTTACTATCCCATGTATCTGGCCCATGTAATGTGGTGAGTGATTCTGCATATGTAGTTGGTTTATTTCCTGGAATTGTCACTGCTTCTTTAAATGCCCATAATCCTATAATTCAGGAGCTGCTCCATAAACTACAAGATCTCCTCCGAAATAGAACATTCCCTATATACATCTCCCACATCCGTTCTCACAGCCGACTCCCGGGCCAATGGTTCGAGGAAACGAAGCAGCAGATCTCTTGGCAGCACCAGTATTTAAATCAGCTGAGGAAGAGCACCAGACTCTACATACAAATGCCCGCCGCCTTCATGTACACCATGGCATCCCATGGAGACAAGCTAGACAAATTGTCCAGCAACTGTCCTGTCTGTGCTCCTTTACATTGTACATCTCATGTAGCAGGAGCAAATCCTCGAGGTTTACAGACAAACCAATTGTGGCAGATGGATATAACTCATACTAACTTATTTCCCAACAAACCTTTCCTTCATGTGGTCATCGATACATATTCCCGGTTCATATGGGCTGTTCCTATGACGTCTGAAAGAGCTAAATCTGTTTGTTCATTTTTACTCCAGTGCTTCTCCGTCATGGGTATTCCCCATACCATAAAAACAGATAATGGTCCTGCTTACACCAGCAAAACCTTCAAATCCTTTTTGCGAGGAATGGCAGATCAAACATATTACAGGAATTCCATATAATCCACAAGGACAAGGAATAGTTGAGCGTGCCCACAGAGCGGCTTAAAACTCAGCTATTAAAGCAACGAAAAACAAGCATGCCTCCAATGGATTCTTTATCTTTAACATTATTCACCTTAAACTTCTTAAATATACCTCAAGGAGATCCCTATACCGCGGCTGAGCGTCACTTTCAAGAAGATATGCAAACTCAAAAAACAGTCAATTCACCTATCTGGGTGAAAATTGATGATAAATGGATTGCAGGTCACCTCCTCATTCGGGGAAGAGGCTATGCTTTCATTTCTACAGACGATAACCCTGCCAAGAAACTCTGGGTCCCTCTGCGACTTGTTAAGACTAGAATTCTCCAAGAATCAGAAAACAACTAATTCTTTCAATATAAAGTCTTAAATTTTTAAATTGCAAGTTGCTGTTTAAACTTCCTGGATTGGTTCCTTTTAATAATGATCTTGTTTTGCAGTCTGTGATCATGGTTCATGTCTAATATCTTGCCTTACAGCCTAAATATTTTCTTTCTTACAAAAAAAAGGGTGGAAAAATGGGTGGACTCTGATCACAGTGCTCATTACAAAAATGTTTGCTAAATCAATGAAAAATTGTTTTTCTAATGATTCTGTTCACAGGATGAGATATTCGAATCCAGTAAACCTGCGCTACAGTGCTCAATACTCCGAGACTCCTAAAACAGTGCTCGCTAAAAATTTAATAATTTGCAAAACTAATTTTTTCCCAATGCTCTATTCACAGGAAAAGACACTTTCTCACCATCATTTGCCGGCTTTATATTTATGAAGCGCTTGACTCGTTACCATTTATCACCCTAAATGGGTCACATATACAGCTGTAAGATATTGATCGATCAAATGTATGTGTGCGTGTGTGTGCATGTGGTGGCCACCATTATGTTTGTGATTAATGTTGTGTCTATGTTATGTCTCAACTACTACCTTCTCAATTTCCTGACCACTACAAACCTCTATTACATTCATCAACTCCACTGCTGATCCACTAGATTTATCAATTTTAAAATCATCAATTCTCATACTTATTTCCCTGCTCCACCCATGTTGGAGCTTCTTTATATTCTTCTCTCCATCCCAAACTTGGATCCCTACAAAGCCTTAAAATCCCTACTTGTGATTAACCTCGAAAAGTGTTTTTTGTCTCGCCTAAGCTACAGGTACAGTTACCGGTGCCAATGTTCCCTTGCTGAAGAAGCCCTGCAAGGCGCCCACACCGATGTTCCAGACACCTGCTCCAGCGCTCAAGACTCCTGTTCCAGAGTTCAAGATATCACACCGATGTTCCGGACACCTGTTCCAGCACTCAAGACTCCTGTTCCAGAATTCGAGATACTTGTTCCAGTGTTCCTGAGACCCAATCCAGTGTTCCTGACAATTCAACGAGTTCCTGATCGCTGCTCTCCAAAGACTCATACTCATATGATCACCGCTATTGCTGTTCCAGAAGTAGCCCCACAGACTTTGTTCCAGACACCCGACTTTACATAAAATATAGCAAATTGACTCTCACAAATTATGGACGAGTGCAAACTATAGTCCGTTATAATCAGACAGCTAAAAACACTTTATCTTGAACTTTGCTTTGGGTCCAAAAACAAGTTAGGATCCTAAAGTAACATGTATTATCATTTTGCAATTGGAATTGTTTTTTCTTATCTTAATTTTTCTGTACATTACTAAATATTTCTTACCTTTTCAATTTTTATTAGTAAACTAATCAGGGGGAGTTGTTGCAGGACTCCTAAGGGCCGCTGCATCTGCTCTGGATTGCCTCCCCCGCAGATCACTCCGTAGATAAGGGGGGTAGTCTAAATGTGGCAGTTTATCCGACCATGTATGCTGTACTAGCTGGTATAAATATTCTCCCATGCTATCACAATCATCGTGGGACTAGCTAGATCTTACCAGCATATTAGCCTGGCCACGTAAGGACACCTAAGTAATTAGACCAGAGAGAAATGCTGTTTGCTTCCAAACAAACAAGCATGGCTCCCTGATAAAATATAAAACTACAATGAAGTAGAGGAGACTTGTGAAGGCTTGGAGAAATATTTAACTGGCATTGGTGTTGATCTTTGGTACAGTGACATGCCATCTCAGAAACCCCCCTTCTCTACATTTCAAAGGCCTTCCCTTCCCGGCTCAAAACATTAGCACAGTAAAGGCCCTAGGTGAGATGCAGGGGAGGGGTTACCTGAGGGCATTGGACCCTCCCTGCTTTCCATAACAATGGGAGGAAGGTCTGAGTTTGCGGGGGTATAAACTTGCCGGTTCCCGCTCTCCCGGGCTTCTTCTTCCGGTGGAATCTCGCCTTGTAAGCGTTTTTTCCCCTTGGAAGTTATACACGTGGTGGTCGCCATCTTGGCCTACACGTGGCTGGGGTTCTAGCCTGGAATCCTAAGCATCGGGTTTTTCCCTTTTGCTGATTTGTATGCCTGAACCTGTGATAAGTAAAAGTCTTTTAAAACCTCATCGGATCCCTGAGTGTTCATCCATTCCTCGCCCGGCTTCGGAGGTAGAAGGGAACTCCGCTTCCCGGCACTGTCGGGGACGGCGGAGCGCCCGACACAAGACCATTCATGGGAACTCACAGTTC